>JARHVA010000934.1:2805000-2895000 GCA_037957365.1 Torreya grandis | reverse complement strand
AAGAGATATGTGATAAACCATATTTTAGTATAAAACTTATGAAAACATATCTTGGAATACAGTCCTATAAGCAATGAATCAAGATTTTAGTGAGGTATTAACCCCTCACTAGTCAAGCACCAACCTGTAAAGAGGCACCAAATCAACTATCTTAAACCTATGATAACTTTTTAACACTTGTTTATAAATAAATTTAATTTAACCACCTTGTTTTTCTCATCTCACTCTTTAATCTCTCTCAAATAACCTATTAGGCCTTCTCACTCAATTAACCATTTCTTTGGCATAATTAGGTCATATGACCTTGCTTATCACCTATAAAAACATAGTTATAACTTCATTAAATTCTAAATACATATCTATGATAGTCTTAAATCCATTTACCTACTTTTAAAACACCTATATCATTCGCTCATGTCCCTAATATTCTAATTAGTCAAATTAGGCCTATTAAACCTTCTCTTTATACTTGACTCTTGCTCTCACCCATCTTGGTTGGAAAAAAAACCTATCCATATTTAGATCACAATTTAAATATATAAAAAAACATTTTTAACAATTTGAATACCCACTACATAGGTCGGTCATCACCCATAAGGACCAAAACCACCATTAGGCCTAATAGAGACCTAATGCAATTAGGCCTTCTCAAAGCTTAGGTTTCACCTTGACCATCTTTAAAAATCATGATTATCCACAAATAAATGAAAATTTTATCACATTATTTAATTATACCCATTATAATCTCACTTTAGGTTCCTAACACCATTTATCTCATTTCACTCCTTCAACCACACAAATAGGTCTATTCATAATTAGGCCTTCTCACTGCCAAAAAGTTTATCATGAAAATCTGATGTATACACTCAACTTTGACACATTAAAAAATATATATATGTATATAATATACATAGCATTATTTTCATAATAAATTAAATTATATTTCACAATACAAGGCAAAATATGTCAAATTGATCATCTTCATATGCTCACTCAGAATTGCACACAAGCTCAAAAAACTGAGTCAAGAGTCTATAAATTTTCACATTTGTATAAGAGTTTTATCATGCATATAAATACATTAAAAATAAAATATTATAATATAAAACATATTAATATTCATTTTATTCTTAAAATATATTCAAAAATACTCAAGAACATCATTCTCATTCATACCTAGAAAACTACCAGTAGCTCTAAAAACATAGTCATGAAAACCAAGTCTTAGAACACCTATGGGAACATTTTTATGAATTTAAAATGGGTTTATATGATAATTAATAATAATTATAACATATATATATATATATATATATATATATATATATATATATATATATATATATATATATATTACAATTTCCAATAATAATATTGGTCTTATAGACTAATCTCATGCCTTCACCCTACATAGACTTAACTGTGTTAGACATGTCACATTGAGAGCAATTTTTTTCTTGTATATGATCATATTAAAAACTTATAACCAAAGGGGATATGAGATATATATATATATATATATATATATATATATATATATATATATATATATATATAAATAATAATTACCCCATATATTTTTATCCATCCCTAATCCATTAAAACCAATCCCTAACCTCATTCTCACTTCTACCTAGTTTTCTCTCTATCTTCCTCATTAGGCCTATTTAGTGATAAGACAACTTCCATGACTAGTTTATCATATTTAAGGTCTAAAACCTGATAATAAAAACTTAGATTGGCACAAAATTAAATTCTCACACATCATCCTCCAATCATTTTCATGCTTTGACCTGGTCAAACCTTTCTGTTACATCAAAAATTCAAGAAATAAGAGGTTTCTTGTAGCTTCCACTCACTCTTCTAATAGACCAATGCCACATGAGGAGCCTTGAGAGAGTATTATAAATTTTAAAATAATATAAATAGGTTTTATAATACATTATGATCCATTTCTAACAATATATTTCCTATTGGGTCATTATGAGGGTTTTAGGATGGTTTAGACTGTCTTCCATTCTTAGTAATCATTCAAAAAATATTGTCCTTAAAATCTAAAATGAATACCAATAAATTTTATATATTACCCTTAAAAAACTACCATTAATTTATTTTATCCTCATTCAAAATTTTCACATGCCAATGAGCATAATAAAGTCCTTATTGGGTCTTCAACATGTCATTTTGTGCACATAGAAAACCTCAACACCAATTTTCATTATTTTTCCTTCAGGATATGACTTTATATTTGGAAAAAAAAATTGAAACAACCTCTCACTCCTATGGAAATTCTCTCATGATATATATTACCTTATAAACTTATCTTGACCCTTGATTAGGCCATACTAGGTCTTTTTGCACATTAGACCTTGAACTGTCAGTCATACTTAAACCCTAAACACACCTTGAAACTTTTTAAATTAATTTCAATACCTCATTATCATGTCATATGAGCTCATAAAAATTTTAACCACTTCCACACACCTTATCACAAGCCTTAGATAGCTTACCTCATCATGCTAACAAGCATGTGCCTTTTTACTAAGTCTCTTCATGCAAGGACTAAACCTCATAACTAACCTTACAAATATTTTGAAGTCTTCTTTGCCTCTTACTCATGATTACACAAATTTATAAACTATTCTTATGCCTTTAATATCATAATTCACCAAACGCATCTATGCTTCATGCAAACACCTTCTTTCAAGGCTAGACAAGGCTTCTCAAGACACCTAGTACTCAAATAGTCAAGACACCTAGTACCCAATATTAACTTACCTTGTATCATTATCTTGTCCTTAAAATGCCATAAAACTAAGAATAATTATTAGGTTACCTTAAAATGATCTCTCAATAGAGAGACAATAGTTTGTCTTCAAATTTTCTCTTGTCATAAGACTTCTTTGTCACATATCACTCCACCATACATCTGACCTTGACATTAATGACATCCATCTTAACTTTGACATTAATTAAAACATCAATGCCACAATACAAATAATAATAAAATACCTCAACAACTAATTTATTATTTATTTCATGTATGATTTATTTTGAGATAAGTGACTTACATTCTACATCTTTCTTCTCAAATGGAGGTATCACAATGGGATTTTTTTATAAGTCAAATACTTCATGAGAAAATTTTATATTAATGCCACTATATGTTTTCAAAAATACACCATTATTAATAATTTTTAAATTATGGGGGCATGTGTACTCGTTTTTATAATTACAAGTTATAAGTGTGAAAAAAATTACAAATTAAAATGGCATTGAATATTGATACAATATAATATAGGGGTATGATACTCATTTATGTTTAGATTAATACATGGAAATTCCAAATTTATCAATTCAAAAGTTTTAAAGTTAACAAGTTTCAAATATAATCCTAATCTATTTACATCAATGTTATTCATCTTCACATTTCAAGTGAGCCACATTAGAGTCTAGTGACACTCATTATATATCATTACACTTTTTCAATGTAGCAATCCACATTTGGTGGTTCTACCCCTTCAATTATTTTATAGAGTAATCAACACATTCCAATGAGATTTAGATCATACAATATTTCTAACTCAGTAGATTTCAATAGTTTCCAAATTGAGACTTGATCAATCTCAATTCACCATATTATAAACATTTATCCAAATGCATCAAAAAGTGGACAAACATTTATCCATTTTCAATTTAAAAAGTAATTAGATTGAATAGTCTTTCATGTGTATATTTTCCTTGCTCTCTTTTCAAATTTCATATTTTCAACTTTTAAAAATAAACAATAACTAATTTCAATTTCAGTTTTACAAGTTTTGCATTAATGCATCTTGCACGATCAAGATTCACATCAAAATATAAAGTGTGTATACATACTTATGTGTTGGAAAATTTAGCATTGATGTCAAAGGAATTATAATGGATATGAACATAAGTGTCAAATAGAATTATTTATAAAAGTGAATGGAAGTGTCAAAAAGTAGTAGAACCATCTAATGGAATTTTCCCATAAATAGCATGACCCTTTAAAAAATTAATGCCCAAGGATGGAAGGACTAATTGCATGGGCTTGACTACCCAAGTATGGAAGGGACAAACATTAATTAATAAGGACCAGATTGTAATAAATTTTAATTGTAGTAAGGATTTTTATGGCTATAAATATTAATGCTTAAATGACAAGGCCAACTCTATTTATATTTTTGCCTTGGGAAAATTGCCTATATGAGAGGGTTAATTGAAATTAATTAAAATAAAATAAAAGACACTTTGGTTAATGAAAATGTGAATTGATAATGGGATGCCCCCATTGTGAAAATCCTTTTAAGGTTATATAAGGTGAAAGGATGTTCGATAAAAATAAGAAATAATTATTTCTAATATATACAAGGAAAAAAAGAGGAATAAGAGAGATAAGAGGGAGAAGAGTGAAACTTGATTGTGCCATCATTTGTTAAAAAATCAATAAAGAAAAGGTGGAAATTTTTTAAGTGAGATCAATGCCTCAAAATAGAAAGATCAATGTCTTTAGTTAAGTCAGTGCTTGGTAGTAAATTTGGTACTTCAATTCAAAGAGGTCGGTGTCTAGAGATAAGTTGGTGCTTGGAATTGGGGATTTATGTCTCTAAGCAAGTTGGTGCCTAAAAAAATATTGTAAAAGAAATTATTAATCTTATGGATAGATTTGGATAGTAGATCCAAGTAGCCTTTCAAGTGTGGTTTTCACCATTGAGGGTTTTCCACATTATTTATATGTTGTGCATATACTTGTGCTTATGTAAATGGTTTATTTATGAAAGTTAATTAAAAAGAAAGTAAATTATTATTACATATTGGTTCACTCCCCCTTTCAGTGTGGTGTTTGATCAACATTTTGTATTAGAGCAAGGTTCCTTTAGGATCATTTTAACCACTAAAAGGTAGGTCTTAGTAGCACACATGGCCACTCATCAAGTTCATGAAGGTTTAAACAATAACAAGTATCATTTGTTTAATGGGATAAATTACACTTTCAAGAGGATAAGGATGATGACATATCTAGTGGCCCTTAGTTTTCACACTTGGTAAGTATTTGTTGATGTATACATAGCTCCACAAACTCCACCAAAAGATATAGTAGGAAATAAGGATAATGAAAATAATTCAAAATCCATGAATGTTCTTCTATGTGGTTTGTCATAATCTATGTTTGTAAAAGTAATGCAGTACAACTTGGCTAAAGAGATTTGGAAAAAACTTAAGGCCATATATGAGGGAGATAACAAATTAAAGATGGCCAAGATTCAAACTCATAAGAGATAATTAAAAAAAAATTAATATGAGATAGGATGAAAACATTATGGACTATCTAATTTATGTAGATGAAATTATCAACATTATCAGAGGGCTCAATGAAAAATTCAAACAATATGTAATGATCCAAAAGGTACTAAGGTCTTTACCTTTAAGATTCAATGCAAAAAAAATTGTGATCAAAGAAATAAAGGATATAAAATAATTAATAATGGATGAGTTACATGTAAATCTCATGGCATACGAGATGAGGACTAGAAAATAAAAACCATATAAAATGTGAAAAACAAAGAAATTGAATCCAATGATGAAACTGATGATGAAATAGATGAAAAGGAGGCTTTTTATCATAAAGCTTAAAAAGGAGTCTAAAAAATAAAAAGGTAAGTTACCCTTCAAATGCTTTAATTGTGGTAAGATAGGAAATTTTGCTTCCAAGTATCCTCATAAGGATGATATGAAGATGAAGAAAATAATAACAATGAAAAGAAAAAGAAGGAAAGCAAGACTCACTACAAGAAAAACTTCAAACAAAGTGGTTATAATATAAATTCCAATAAGTACAATAAAAGCCTATATTATAAAAATAGCTCAACTAAGGAGAGTGATGAATAAATGTTAGATAGTGATAGGGAGGAAACCCTGCTCATGGTAATAGAAACAAAACCCAAAGCCTCTTTAAGTACAACCATATTGGAAGAAGAGAATTATATCAAAAATGATGAAGTGGTAGATTTTGAAGAAGAGATAATTTGTGCCTTAGGAGAGATAAAAATACAAAAGAAAAAGAATTTGAAATAAAGAGTAAAAATTCAAAAATATGATATATTGCATTTAAAACAAATATGAGTGGATTAAAAACTCAATTAGATGAAATGAAAATAATCAAGGAAATAAGAGCCAAATTTAAAACAAATGAGGATGAGTGTCAAATGCAAGAATCTAAAATAATTTCCTTGAAATTAGAATTGGATAAGACAAAAAATGACTTTAATATCATATCAAAATTTGAGAAGAGTACTAGAGTGTTGAGTAACATACTAAATAGTCAAATGTCACAATTCATTATGGCATTGGATATGATGAGAACCAAAAAACATTGAAAAAGGGCAAAGTTCAAAATCTACATACTCATCAAAGAAATTAAATACAGAGAAACCAAAGAGATATGTATATGCACTTAAGACTTATGTGAATATAGAAAGTGAAAAGAAGATAGAGCATGTTAATCCTCCTCATAGATAAAATAGAGGTAATAACATCCTTATTAGAGATCTCAGAAGATCATTTCTATCAAGGTATAATAATGTGATAAGGTACATAAGCTACTTCTATGGTTATTTTTATTATTGTAATCAATTTAGTCATAAAGTAATAGATTTTAATGCACATGCAATACATTAATATGCATGGAAATATGATAAATGAACTTATGGAGCTTCTAATAGAATATACAACTCATTTTCCCATCTACTGAATTACAATGAGAATAATACTATATGTTATACTTGTAAAAACTATGGACATATAACATAATTTTTTAGGATTATTTTCATAGAAACCCCTAAATAGAACAAGAAGGTGAATACCCTGATTATAAAGAAAGGAATCTAAAAAAATATGGAGAGTATATCAAGAGGAAGTTAATTATAAAAGGAAAAATATATGCTTGTTCAAACAATGTTTCATGCACAAGATGAAAGGCAATAGAGGTATATCAATAGTGGGTGTTCAAGCCACATGATAGGTGATAAAAGCAAATTTCTCACTTTGAAGAAAATGAGTGAAGGTATAGTAAAGCTTGGGGATAATAATATAAATAAGATTGTTGGAAAAGGTACCCTTAACCTTGATAATGGAAATACAATAACTAAAAATGTTTATACATTAAAGGGTTGAATCATAACCTATTGAGTTTAGCCAAATGTGTGATCAAGGACACATGCTCACATTTTATGTTCAAAGTTGTGAGATCAAGAGAGAAAACATAGGAAAATTAGTTGAAAACATAAACAAAACATCAAATAATCTATACATACTTAGTGAAGTAAAAAGAAAGGAATGTTACATGAGTCAAGTTGATGAAAGCTGGCTCTAGCATAAAAGAATGGGCCGTATGAAAATTTATAATTTAGTGAAAATCAAAAATAAGAATGTCATAAGAGACATGCTTTAAAAAAAAACCTTCAAACACTATTTTTAAGTAATGTCATCATTTGAAGCAGACATGGACGAGTTTTAGATTAAAAGAGTAATAGACAACCAAGCCATTGAAATTGATCCATCTAGATCTATGTGGACCCACAAGAACATAAAGTATATAAGGTGAGAGTTATTTTATGTTATTTATTGATGATTATTAATAATGACATGGGTTGCCTTTCTAAAATAAAAATCTAAGGCATTTAAAAAGTTTAAATATTTTAAAGAATTGGTTGAAAATGAAATGGATATATATAAAGATCAAATGTCTAAGGTTAGATAAATGGGTTGAGTTTCTCTCAAATGAAATTTTTGTGAAGATCATAGAATAAAGAGACATTTATTAGCCACTAGGACTCCACAAAAAAATGGATTTGTAAAGAGAAAGAATCAAACTATGTATAAAATGGAAAGAACAATGCTACACAAATACAAGATTTCAAATAGATATTAGAGAGAAGTAGTTAACATCATAGTTAACATCTTGAACAAAGGAAAAATTAGGGTAAATAATAGTAAAACACCCTATGCATTGTGGAAGGGTAGACCAGCTTCAGTCAAATACTTCAAAGTGCTTAGAAGCAAATGCTACATCAAAAGAGATGATGAAGACTTGGGGAAGTTTGACTCAAGCGATGATGAAGGTATTTTTCTTGGTTATTATTTGAAGAGTAAAGCCTATAGATGCTATAATAAAAGGATACAAACAATTGTAGAGAGTGTTAGTGTTATAATGGATGAAACTAGGCCTAAATAAGTGTGTGTACCAACTACTATTCATTCATAAGAATTAGACTTCAAAAAATTGTTGGAAACATTGTCATTGATGTCAAAGGTTTAGCATTATTGGTGATAAAGGCCCCATTGCATTTAATGATTTTTGTAATAAATATATCTTGGCTAATATGAGTTAATATTTATTTAATATTAATGAATATATTTTTGGTTGCATATGAGACAAAAGAAGGGCCCATGGAGAAGTCGAAGAGCCATGGGATAAAGAAAAAAGAAGGATGGGATGCATTTTCCCATGAAAAGTCATCTTGGGGAATACCAAGAGTCACCAAGTAAAGACAAAAGAGTAAGGGAACAATTTCTCATGAAGGGACACTTTGAGGAATATGAAAAGTCACCAAAGATAAGGACAAAAGTGGGAAGGACATTTTCGGTCATGAAGGGTCACCACATGACTTTTCAAAGGCTTGAATATGAAGGGTCATCCAAGATTGGCACCATTTTCCATGAGGATTGAAGGGTCATAAAGGGGAAAGGCCAAAGGTCATTTGGAAAGCTATAAATAAAGGCTTGAGAAGCCATTTGTAATATGATTGAGAGAGGTTGATTTGATACTGTAATATCTAGCTTAAAAGAGCAATTGCAAGAGATGAATAGTATTTGTTATATCTAGCTTAGAAGAGCAAAGGTGAGAGAGAGGAAAGAGATGTTGTATTGAACAATCATTTGTTGAGATAGCAACATTGAGAGATAGGTGTGTGGTATACACAAAGGGGTTGGTGCTCCTATGGGTTGGTGCTCATGAATAGTTGCTGGGTTGGTGCTCGACAAAGGGGTTTGAAGCTCCTATGGGTTGGTGCTCACGAATTATAGATGGGTTGGTACTCAACAAAGGGGTATGGTGCTCCTATGGGTTGTTTCTCATGAATATACTTGAGATTGTTCTATGTGGTTTTTCCCACATTGGGTTTCCATGTTATATTTGGTGTCTCTCTCTATCTTGTGTGATGTTTATTGTTTGAGTTTTATTTCATATCTTAAATGTTTTATTAAGTGGAATTTCATAAAGGGAAAGTTTTAATAAGATATATAATATACTGATTCACCCCCCCCCTCTTAGTATATTCCATGCTTAACAATTGGTATTAGAGCAGGTTCCTTCAAAAAGAGTTTAACAGCTTGAAGGTAGATCAAAGAAAAGCATAAGATGGCCAAGCAGCTAAAGAAGGAGAATCAAGAGTTGAAATCTATGGTTGAGGCTCTTAAGGAAAAGGTGTGTATCTTGGATTCTAAGTTGGCTATAGAAGTAAAAGAAAATAAGATATTTATTCAGGATCTTAAGAATCAGCTAGAGGTTGCAAATTCAATTTTAACATCAAAAGAAGAAGAGTGTAATCAGTTGAAGGATGAGTTAGGCTCTTTAAAGGATAATCATGAGAAGCTTATAATCAAGGTTGAGAAAGATAATGAAATATTGGTCCAAGGAAAGAAGGATGTAGGTTTGGAAGGCAAATCAAAGAAGTCGATCAGGCAGCCCAATGCTTTTATGTTTTCAAATTCTTTTCATGGTCATTGTTTTATTTGTCATCATGTTGGTCATAGGGAAAGAGACTGTATGAGGAGAAGAAATTAGTCAAAGGGAGATCTCAGTCACATTCAAGAAAAAGGTATGAGAAATATTGTTTGCTTTTGTTGTCATAAGGTTGGCCATATTGCTAAATCATGTCCAAAACAAGTAAAGAGATCTTCAAAGTATGTCAAAGGTTACAGAGCCCCTAAAAGATATGAGAAGATTAAAATTAAGGTTTGGAGACCTAAAATAGTAAAGGTTGACCAGGTTGAGTTTTAAAATGAAAATGAATTACTTGTTATAGTAGATAAA
This sequence comes from Torreya grandis, assembly GCA_037957365.1. Classification (NCBI taxonomy): domain Eukaryota; kingdom Viridiplantae; phylum Streptophyta; class Pinopsida; order Cupressales; family Taxaceae; genus Torreya; species Torreya grandis. The sequence continues at coordinate 2,884,886 of JARHVA010000934.1, read as the reverse complement.
GAATCAGATAAGAAGGATTGTGCAAAATCTCTTGTTACATTTGAGCATGAGCTTTGTCAAGATAAGATAGTTAAAAAAGTTGAGAAAAAGAAAAACATCATAAATGATAAGGTTAGTAAGTCAAAAAGGGTAGACATGCTTAAATGGATTCTAAAAGAAAAACACAAGAAGATCAAGGAAGAAATAGAGGAGATGTGGGAATCTCCTGAGATTTATTTCTAGAACCCTATTGTGTGGGGTGTCTCTTCTAGGCTTCAAGGAAGCATGGTGGATGCTATTAGGCCTTGGATATGTTGCATGACAAGAAGATGAGTTGATAGATTAATTTGTATATCTTTTGAGGGAATAGATTTTTGAAGAAAATTTTGCATCAGTATTAAGGTTTGAGGCTATTAGAATGATTCTTGCATATGCAGTGTTTTAAAGTTTTAAAGTGTTTCAAATGATTATGGTCACAAGAAATTAGAATGTTGAAAAAAAGCTAATAGTTTTAGAAAGAAGGAAAAGGATACTCATGCAGATTCAATCAAGGAGGATCAGAGTTTCAAAGCTCCATTCATCAGGAAGAAGGTTTAGACATGTTCATGTTAGAAGAAACAACTTGAAGATTCTATGTTGGTGAAAACAACTTTGCATGTAAGAAATAAAGATCAGCCATGGTTCATTGATAGTGGATGTTTGAGGCATATGATAGGAGATAAGAGTTAAGAAGATCAATGGTGGCATAGTGAAATTTGAAGATAAAACCACTACCAAGATAGCCGAAAAAGGTATTTTAAGTTTGGATATTAGTAGAACCAAAGCTAAGAATGTTTTGTAAGCATAATATTTTGAGTGTAAGTTAAATATGTGTTCAAGGATATACCTTATAGTTTCATGTGGAAGGTTGTGAGATTAGAAGGAAATATTCAAATGAGTTGATTACAGATTCTCAAAGGACAGGCAATGTTTTAATCAGATATCTTCTCAAAGACATGCAAGAGGAGTTGGGAGTAATTTCTATTACTTCCTGCCATTGATGTTCAGCATCAAGTGAGGGGGAGCTAAGTGTTAGCTCCAGGTAGGCCCTTTGCCATTGATGTCAAAGGGGGAGAATAATAGGTATAGGTATAGGTGTAAAAAATAGGTACAGGGAATAGGTACAGGTTACTACAGTAAGGGAGATTTACTATATGTTTTCAAATGATAGTATGTGTAGGTGACAGGATGTGGTAGTTTCAGGATTGAGGTTGCCATCAATGACAAAGGGGGATATTGTTGAAAATATTGTCATTGATGTTAAAGGTTTAGCATTATTGGTGATAAAGGCCCCATTGCATTTAATGTTGTTTATAATAAATATATCTTAGCTATTATGAGTTAATATTTATTTAATATTAACGAATATATTTTTGGTTGCATATGAGACAAAAGAAGGGCCCATGGAGAAGTTGAAGAGCCATGTGATAAAGACAAAAGAAGGATGGGATGCATTTCCCATGAAGAGTCATCTTGGGGAATACCAAGAGTCACCAAGTGAAGACAAAAGAGTAAGGGCACAATTTCTCATGAAGGAACACTTTGAGGAATATGAAAAGTCACCAAAGATAAGGACAAAAGTGGGAAGGACGTTTTTGGTCATGAAGGGTCACCACATGACTTTTCAAAGTCTTGAATATGAAGGGTCATCCAAGATTGGTGCCATTTTCCATGAGGATTGAAGGCTCACAAAGGGGGAAGGCCAAAGGTCATTTGGAAAGCTATAAATAAAGGCTTGAGAAGACATTTGTAATATGGCTGAGAGAGGTTCATTTGATATTGTAATATCTAGCTTAGAAGAGCAATTGTGAGAGATGAATAGTATTTATTATATCTAGCTTAGAAGAGCAAAGGTGAGAGAGAGGAAAGAGATGTTGGATTGAACTATCATTTATTGAGATAGCAACATTGAGAGATAGGTGTTGGTATACACAAAGGGGTTGGTGCTCCTATGGATTGGTGCTCATGAATTGTTGTTGGGTTGGTGCTCAACAAAGGGGTTGGTGCTCCTGTGGGTTGGTGCTCACAAATAGTTGTTGGGTTGGTGCTCAGCAAAGGGGTTTGAAGCTCTTATGGGTTGGTGCTCATGAATTATAGCTGGGTTAGTACTCATCAAATGGGTATGGTGCTCTTTTGGGTTGTTTTTCATGAATATACTTGATATTGTTCTTCGTGGTTTTTCCCACATTAGGTTTCCATGTTATATCTAGTCTCTCTCTCTATCTTGTGTGATGTTTATTATTTGAGTTTTATTGCATATCTTAAATGTTTGATTTGTTGGGGGATCAAACCAACAATAGATTACACTTGTGAAAGCAATAAACGCGGAAATAAATTAGATAGATAAGTAACTGAAATGATAAATAGCACAGAACAAGATATACAAGAAAACACCCTGAAAACTTGTATTGAAACTCTTTACAATAGGAATACAATTTGAAGAAACTTCATTCTTCCACGCCTCTCTCAGATGCACACAAGATCTCTCACTAGATCTCTATTCCTCAAGAGCTCTCTCTCAAGTACACTCAAATCCAACAACCTGGATTGATGCAACTCTGTACTGTCCTTCAAACATTCACAATGTTCTACTCTTACAGTTCTACACTCTCATTCTACAACACTCTACTACAATTCTAAGCTAAGAAGATCTTCCTACATATAGAAATAGGAAACTTGAGCATGCTCTTACAACAAACAGTTAAGCCTCTTGAACAAGGGCTCTAAAAATAATATTGCTAATAATAGAGACGCAAGCTTGAGTCCACGACTCAAACTTATCATGCAAATAGTCGCTGTTGTCCACGAAAATAGCTTTCTAGACATGCAGGTAATCGACGTCGGTTCCTACCTGTTCGCCTGTGACCGTCGCCGGCCGACCCTACTGCTGACGTCGGTGCCTCTACAACTGCTACTAACCGACGTCGGTCGCTCCTGACCAACGCCAGCGTCTATGTAGACCCGACCCTATTTTAAGTATGCTCTTTGGTGAAGCTTTTAGCTCCACACCCTAACAATCTCCCACTTGGAGATAAACCAGTTGCACCAACCTGTACAGCAACATCTTCTAGCTCCTCCATCTTCAACTCAATCATGAAGACCAATAAAAGTTGAATGAAGATTCAACTTCTCCTTCGTAACCGGCTTTGTTAGCATATCAGCAGGATTCTTGTCTGTATGGATCTTCTCCAGCTTCAACTCACCATCTTCTAATACCTGTCGTATGAAGTGGTACCTTAGCTGTATGTGCTTGGTTCTAGAATGAAAGGCCGAGTTCTTAGCCAAATGGATTACACTCTGACTGTCACTATACAATCTGCAACTCCCATGCTCCCTTCCAAGCTCTTCCATGAACCGTGTCATCCATATCATCTCCTTGCTAGCTTCTGTAGCTGTAATATATTCTGCTTCTGTAGTTGACAAGGCTACAACCTTCTGCAACTTAGATATCCAACTAACTGCCATTCCACCTACAGTAAAAACATAACCTGTGGTGCTTCTCCTGCCATCCAAATCCCCTGCCATATCTGAATCTACATAACCATGTAGAGAAGTACCTAAACCTCCATAGCATAAATGCTTGCTGCTGGTTCCTCTCAGATATCTAAGGATCCATTGAACCGCTTTCCAATGTTCCTTACCTAGATTGGCCATATACTTACTACTCCCACTGCTTGGGTAATATCAGGTCTAGTACACACCATTGCATACATCAAACTCCCTACTGCGGAAGAATATGGAACCGTACTCATGTACTCTACCTCTTCATGTGAATTGGAACATTGTTCTTTGCTTAACTTAAAATGTCCAGCCATAGGTCTACTTACCGATTTTGCATCCTACATATTAAACCTCTCCAACACCTTATTCACATAATCTTCTTGAGACAATATCAACCTGTGATTTTTTCTGTCTCTCCTAATGCTCATGCCAAGGATCTTCTTCGCTACTCCCAAATCCTTCATAGCAAATGTTTGAGCTAACTTCTCCTTAAGCTCAGAGATATCCTGCATGTGAGACCCTGCAACCAGCATGTCATCTACATACAACAATAGAATAATATATCTACCATTATCAAATCTCTTAAAATACACACAATGGTCTGATTGACACCTACTGTTGCCATGCTCAGTCATAAACCTGTCAAATTTCAAGTACCATTGCCTTGGAGCTTGCTTGAGGCCATATAAGCTTTTCTTTAACCTGCACACAAACTTCTCCTTACCCTTGACCTCGAAACCTTCTGGCTGTTCCATATAGATTTCCTCATCCAAATCTCCATGAAGAAATGTTGTCTTAACATCTAGCTGCTCGAGATGCAAATCCTCAAAAGCAACCAAAGACAATACAACCCTTATAGAAGTCATCTTAACAACCGGAGAAAAAATTTCACCAAAGTCAATACCTGGCTTTTGTGCAAATCCTTTTACCACTAATCTGGCCTTATATCGCATCTGTCCATCCTCACTTTCCTTCAACCTGTAGGTCCATCTGTTCTTCAGTGTTCTCTTACCAGCTGGCAACTCAACCAAATCCCATGTTTGGTTCTCTCTTAAGGACTCCATCTCCTCAACCATGCCACGCTCCCACTTACTCCTGGACTCCACCTGTAATGCTTCTTCAAAACTCTCTAGTTCTCCACCATCAGTTAGCAATAAATAATATAAGGAAGGAGAATATCTAATTGGAGGCTTACTTACCCTTTCAGACCTCCTGGTGGGTGTCTTGGACTTGTTTTCAACAATCTGTCCACCCAAATTTTCTGACAGTGACCGACCTCGGCCACCTGTAGACCTGTCACTCGCTGTCGTCAGTTCTTCCTGACCAACCTCGGTGCCTGGTCTGCCGACATCGGTCTCTGTATGACCGACATCGGTTTCTGAACTGCCGACGCCGGTTCCTACCCTGCCGACGTCAGTCTCTGTGTTTTTCTGCAAGTGATTATTTCTTTTTCCCGTGAGCTCATTTTGGACCATAACTTCGTCCAATTCACTATTGCTCTACCCAGATTGATCCAGCTTCCTTATCTGATCACTGTACATCACTCTTTCATTGAAAACAACATCACGGCTCCTGATTACCTTGTTAGTTCCTAGATTCCAAAATCTGAAACCAAAATCATCTGAGCCATAGCCTATAAACGTGCACCTCATAAACTTAGGATCAAGCTTCTTTCTATTTTCCTTATCTATATGCACAAAGGCTTCACTACCAAAAACTTTGAGATATGAGAGATCTACCTTTTTACCTGTCCATGCCTCTTTTGGAATTCCACCATCCAGAGCTGTAGAGGGTCCTCTGTTAATCAGGTACACTGCGGTGTCAACTACTTCTGCCCAAAACTCTAAGGGCAACCCTGCATGCAATCTCATACATCTTGCACGCTCCATGATAGTTCTATTCATCCTTTCAGCAATACCATTTTGCTGAGGTGTCCTTGGAACCGTCCTTTGCCTACGGATTCCTTGTGTATAACAATACAATTTGAACTTAAGACTGCAGACTCACCGCCATTATTAGATCTCAGGCACTTTAATTTTCTGCCTGTTTCATTCTCAACCATAGCCTTCCAAAACTTAAAAGTCTCAAAAACATCAGATTTCTTTTTAATACAGTAGATCCATACCTTTCTTGTGGCATCATCTATGAATGTAACATAGTACCGTGATCCGCCAATAGAGGCTACCTGAGCCGGTCCCCACACGTCTGTGTGAACAAGCTGCAACTTCTGCCTTTTCTTAGTAGACCCGGTCTTGAGAAAACTAACCCTTTTCTATTTTCCAAATACACAATGCTCACAAAATTCTAGACCCATACTTTTCAAATCTGAAAGCATACCTTTAGACTTAAGTATTGACATCCCCTTCTCACTCATGTGGCCAAGCCTTGAGTGCCACAATTTACAATCCACACCTGAAGTAGATAAAACTGAAGGAGATTTGTTAGTAACACAATTACACAAATAGAGAGTACCTTCTCTCTTACCTCTGGCCATAACTAGTGCACCCTTGGTCACCTTCCAAGAATCTGCTGTGAGAGTTACTATACAACCCTCATCACCTAGCTTACCTGCAGAAATCAAATTTCTCTTCAAACTAGGAACATGCATCACTTCTCTCAACACCCATGTGTTGCCATTCTGCATCTTCAGCTGCACTTTACCTTTGCCAGTAATCTTACAAGGCTCATCATCCCCTAAGTACACTATTCCAAAATCTCCATGGATATAGTCACTGAAATACTCTCTGTTAGGGGTAGCATGGAAAGATGCACCAGAATCTAATACCCAAGATTCTATGTTATTATGCAAAGAGAAAATTAAAGCATCCTATGCAATACCTGCAACCTTGGCTTCTTCCTTTCCTTCGTGTTGGTTGTCCTCCTTAGGCTTTGACCAACAATCTCTGCTTATGTGCCCCATCTTTCCACAATTCCAGCATTGTGGCTTCCTGCCATTCCTGGATTTGGATCTTCCTCTCACCTTAGACTTAGATCTTGATCTCCTCTTGCTCTTTTTTTTTTGCCTTCCCCTGCTCTCAAAATTTAAAGCGTTCCCAGATGTCTCTTCTGTGCTTTTTCTGCGTATTTCCTCATTCAAGATAACACTAACCACATCCTCTACTTTCAAAATATTTGATGCAGATGCAGTATTAGAAACTGCCATTACTAAGCCATGCCAGCTTTCAGGCAAAGAACATAATATCAAAAGAGCTTTTATTTCATCTTCAAATACAATATTGATAGAACTTAACTGATTAACAATTCCATTGAAATCATTCAGATGAGTAGAAATAGATCCACCTTCATTCATATGCAAATTAAATAATTGCTTCATAAGATATACCTTATTTGAAGCTGAGGGTTTTTCATACATATTTGCTAACGTGGTCATCAACTCTACCGTAGTTTTTGCCTGTGACAAATTAGATATCACAGTGGAGGCCAGACTCAATCTTATCGACCCAAGAGCCTTTCTGTCAAGAACTTCCCATTCTTCATCCTCCATGTCCTTGGGCTTCTTTGCTATGCCACCTAACGGTAAGTAGAGATCTTTCTAATATAGATAGTCCTCTATCTACATTCTCTAATGTTGGTAGTTCTTGCCATTAAACTTTTCCATTCTCAGCTTACTTTCTTCTGCCATTGCTTCTCCCACTCAAACAGAAATTTCTGCAAAAACACCTGTGAGCAACCTGTAATCTGTAACCTGTAACCTGTAACCAAGGCTCTGATACCACTTATTGGGGGATCAAACTAACAATAGATTACACTTGTGAAAGCAATAAATGCAGAAATAAATCAGATAGATAAGTAACTGAAATGATAAATAGCACAGAACAAGATATACAAGAAAACACCCTAAAAACTTGTATTGAAACTCTTTACAATAGGAATACAATTTGAAGAAACTTCGTTCTTCCACACCTCTCTCAGATGCACACAAGATCTCTCACTAGATCTCTATTCCTCAAGAGCTCTCTCTTAAGTACACTCAAATCCAACAACCTGGATTGATGCAACTCTATACTGTCCTTCAAACATTCACAATGTTCTACTCTTACAGTTCTACACTCTCATTCTACAACACTCTACTACAATTCTAAGCTAAGATGATCTTCCTACATATAGAAATAGGAAACTTGAGCATGCTCTTACAAAAAATAGTTAATCCTCTTGAACAAGGGCTCTAAAAATAATATTGCTAATAATAGAGACGCAAGCCTGAGTCCATGACTCAAACTTATCATGCAAACACTCGCTGCTGTCCACGGAAATAGCTTTTTGGACATGCAGGTAACCGACGTCGGTTCCTGCCTGTTCACCTATGACCGTCGCCGGCCGACCCTACTGCCGACGTCGGCGCCTCTGCAACTGCTACTAACCGACGTCGGTCGCTCCTGACCGACGCCGACGTCTGTGTAGACCCGACCCTATTTTAAGTATGCTCTTTGGTGAAGCTTTTAGCTCCACACCCTAACATGATTAAGTGGAATTTGATAAAGGGAAAGTTTTAATAAGATATATAATATACTGATTCACCACCCCCCTCTCAGTGTATTCCATGCTTAACAAAAATACGTAGAAGAAGAAAGTCAAGAAGAATAAGAAATGGAAGATAAGCTTCTCTTTATTGTTGAATATAGAACCAAATAGATTTTTAGAATCCAACAATGATAAGCATTGGATCAATGTCATGGAAGAATAGTTGAACCAAATAGTGAAGAATGAAACTTTGGAACTTGTTCCCAAACCAAAGGACTAGAATGTAATTGGAACTAAATAGGTCCTTAGGAAAAAATTGAATAAAGATGGCAGAGTAACAAAGAACAATGCAAGACTAGTCTATAAAGGCTTGCTCAAGTAAAAAGTGTTAACTTTGAGGAGAATTTTTCACCTATGGAAATATTAGAAGACATAAGACTATTCTTAGCATATGTTGGACTAAAGAATTATAAGGTCTATCATATGGATGTGAAGTCTATATTCTTAATGGGAATCTTGAAGAAGAGGTCTACATAGAGCAACCTAAAGGTTTATCTCTATCAGGGAATAAGGACTATATGTGTAGGTGAATAAATCATTGTATAGACTAAATAAATCACATATAGATTTATATGTTATGCTTGAAAGATACTTTTTTGATCAAGGTTTCAAGAGATCAGTGGCTGACAGCAACCTATACATCAAGACTAAACATGAGAACTAGTTAATTATGGTTTTGTGTGTTGATGACATTATTTTTGGTGGAGATAATGAGAATATGTCTCAAGAATTTGCAAGGGTAATGAAATGATAATTTTAAATTCCTTTGCTAAGAGATTTATCATTTTTAAATGGGTTTTAAATTATTTAGTCAATTAAAAGAATCTTCATCTCTCAGACCAAATACATTAATGAAATGTTGAAGAAATTTAATCTAGACAATTGTAAATCAGTAAGTACTCTAATGGTAATATGGTGTAAGTTCAAAAATGATGATAAGTCAAAATAATTTAATCATAATTTGTATAGATAAATGATTGGAAGTCCATTATAAACTATTGCATCAAGACCAAATATCATGCAGGTAGTAGGTCTAGTGGATAGATTTTAGGAAACACCAAAAGAAACACACTTGTAGGTAGTCAAGAGGATATTAAATTATCTCAAAGGCACTATGGATCTTGGTTTGTGGTACCTAAGAGGAAAGGAATTCACTTTGATATCTTATATTGATGAAGATTAGGTAGGTAACATTGATGATAGAAAAAACACAATGGAGGTGCATTCTTTATTAAGAAGAGTCTTATGTCATGGTTGAGTAAGAAACAACCCTCAGTTTCCTTGTCCAAAACTAAAGTTGAGTACATATTAGAAACATCATTTTATACATAGGTCCTTTAGATGAAATTAACCTTGAGTGATTTTAGAATTAATTATGTTAACCTAATTTTTATTTTCTACAGCAATACAAGTGCAATAATCATATCTAAGAGTATAATTATGTATTCAATAACTAATGATATTCCCATCAAGTATAATTTTATAATAGAGCATGTTGTTCATCAAAAAGTAAAATTATAGTATGTCTCTATAAAGGATTAAGTTTCAAACATTTTCACAAATCCTCTCCCAAAAGAAACTTTTGAGTTTCTAAGGCAAGAATTGGGAGCTATCCATTATTCACTCAGTCACTAAATCCATCATAAGGAGCATGATTTAATGGGGAGTCAATCATTTCATTATTCATCCCCATAGCTATTTTGGTGAAATACATTGTGATTATTTTTGAAAATTCCTTTGCCATTGATGTCAAAGAGGGAGAATTGAAGACACGGGGAGAAAAGGAGGAGAACTATAGCAAGGGGGAGCTCATACACTAATTCATGGGGATTTCCATGAATGACAAATGGGAAGATTGTTGGAATAATTGTTAATGATGTCAAATTAATTGTAATTGATATGAATGGAAGTGTCAAATGAAATTATTACTAGAATTGAATAGAAGTGTCAAAAAGTAATGAAATTAGCTAATGGAATTTTCCCATACAAATTGTGACCTTTTCAGAAATCAATTCCCAAGGATAAAAGGACCAATTGCATTGGCTTGAGAGCCAAAGTATGGAGGTACCATCATTAATTAATAAGGACCAAATTTTAATAAAGTTTAATTGTAGTAAGGAATTTTATGGATATAAATATTAATACTTAAATGATAACGCTGACTCTCTTTGTTTATATTTTTTCCTTGGGAAAATTTCCCATCTTGGAGGTTTAATTAAAATTAATTAAAATAAAATAAAAAACACTTTGGTTAATGAAGAGGTGCATTTATATGAGTTTCCCTCATTAGGAAAAGCCTTTTAAGGCTTTATAAGGTGAAAGGATGTTGGAGAAAAAAATAAGAAATAATTCTTTCTATTATATACAAGGAGAAGAAGAGGAAGAAGAGAGAGAAGAGGGATAAGAGTGAAACATAATTGTTCCATCATTTATTGACAAATAAATAGTGATAAGGTGGAAATTATTTAAGTGAGATCATGCCTTAGAATAAAAATATTGGTTCCTTCTTCTAAGTTGGTGCTTGGCAATAAAGTTGGTGCTTCAATTCAAAGAGATCTATGTCTAGAGCTAAGTTGGTGATTGGCATTGGGGATTGGTGTCTCCAAGTAGGTTGGTGCCTATAAATTTTTTGTAAAATTAATTATTAATCTTATAGCTAGATTTGGACAATAGATCCAAGTAGCCTTTCAAATGTGGTTTTTCCCCACCGAGGGTTTTACACATAAATTTTGTGTTGTGTATTTACTTGTTATTATGGGAATGGTTTCTTTATGAAAGTTAATTAAAAGAAAGTAAATTATTATTACACACTGATTCACCTCCCCCCTCTCAGTGTGGTGTGTGCTCAACATTATATTTCTCGTCTAATTTAATATATAAATTTTAGTTTTTTTAATCACTATAATAAAGTGTGAAACTTTTAGACACTCAAATTTAATCATTAAGTGTTTTCCAATGTTTAATTTTGACTCTCATTTGTTTGGCTTATTTTCCATTACGTTAACTCAAAATATATATAAGATCATTCATTATTATAAAAAACACTCATAACATCATTAAAATGTCCTAAATCTACTTAAAATCACATGTTATATTTTTTACACTGGTCTTAATCTCTATGAGATAGGAACACCCTAGGTTGGATAGGGACATACTATGGCTTATCTACTAGTGTGGCCTTGTCCCTCATGCCTCAATAGTAACTTTTTAAAATTCTATACATTTCACTTGAACCCTCCACACTTTTATCAAGGTAAATTATTGGAAATATTCTAAAAATTCCCTATATAATCACATCAAGGCTTCTCTAAACACATCTATCAATCACTTCATAATTCTACTACACACTGAGAAAAAGAGCACTATTTATTCCAATTTAAATTTTGATGCATTCTAACATTAATAGGAAATTATTGAATATGTTTTATTATAGGTTAATGTCACTCATTTTCAAGAAATCAAATTAATATATCTATTTTCATTCAAATAACAAAGGTAAAATTCACACACTCACTTTAGGAGAGATAACTACATCAGCCTAAGGCACTTTTTAGCTATGTAGGTATGACTCATATTACACAATTTTTTTTGAAGATAGCTTGGCTATTGCCCTAACCTTATTCCCCCATTTTAAAATTTGATTTTCATTTTGTTTATTTTATAGGAATAAGGGTTTTTTTTACAAGTATATTGTGTATCAAATTGAAACACATAATCAAACTGTAAACCCTTGTAAACAAGCGCATGGACCTAGATCAAAAAATTAGTCTGACAGTCAACCTAGATGTAGCTAAACTTAGTAGAAAAAGCCACAAGGTGACCCTATCCTCTTATTTTGGCATTGTACTAACAAATTTTGATTTTATGTTTCTATATGTAACATAGTACACATCTTATGAGGTAGTTTTTAGTCATGGTTAATTTAAGAAATAAGTGTGAGATCATTTTTCATATCTATTGATAAATTTACTATTTTTGGCTAATTTATAATTATTTAAATTATATATATATATATATCAATTTTAATAGTTTATATTAATTATTTTGATTCATTCAATTTAAAATAGATTAAACATTAGGTATTATGTTCCTATCATTATAAATTGAACATTACTTCTCCACACTACTAGTTTTATTAGATTAATGAAGTCAATTACCCATTTCTCAAATGGGGCTAGTGCTAATACTAGTGAGAGTGACATTTCATCTTGTGAATTAGGTTTCCTTACCCTAAGAAAACATCACAAATTTGTGTATCTTTAAACATGGTTGGCCACCATAGGTCTGATAGTGATATTTTATTACAATGTCTTCTCTTAAATTATGACCTCCTCCCACTCCTTCACATTCCTCACTGATGATGTGTTTTATTTCATGTGGTAGAGCTACTCTCCATAAAACCCCATATTTTAACTTTTTTTATAGGTGTCCCTTTATAATTTTTAATGATAAATCTTGTATTAACAATATTTTGAGCTTTCTTTTTTCATATCTATCCATAAATTCCCTTCATGTTAATTTTATAATATTTTCCATATCCTATGGAATTACCTCAATGTGGAATAGGTGATCTCTAGATAACTCATATTTAATTGGTCCAAAATCTTCTCCAATAGTAATCCTCAATAAATAATTTAGTCCATTATTCAAAATACATCATTTCACCATAATCTTAAAGTCAAATTATTGGAAGAACATTAGTCATTGGCATATCCTTCCTTGTATCATCAATATTTTATTAAGTATTTAATAGGTTCATGATCAATAAAGAATATGAATGGTGTATCTAATAGATAATTTTAAAAAAATCACAAAATACACCATTTTTCATTCCCCCCTCTCTATTTTTGAATAATTTTCTCCACCTTTGCCAATTTATGAATTGAAAATGAATATGATGATCAATTTGACCATGTGGTTGTGTTACTATTTATGTAATATATATTCCTAATACATTAATATGGACATGAAAATGTAGTTTCCAATATAGGTGTATCATATATCTTGTCTTCCAATGTGTCAAATGATTTTTGGCATTATAGCATCCACTATTGTAGAGAAGTTCACTAGTTTAGCTTTTGTGCTTAGTCCTACACTTAGCTATCAAGCCAAGTTAGTTCTAGAATTTATGTAGCTAAACATGATCATAATAAGGTATAGCACACAAAATTTAGCACACTATTATGTTGGAATTAATTTTACATAAGGCGCAAGCCTTGTGTAATCAACCAAAGCACAACAACAAAGGGACCAGGCCCACATTAGGCTAGTTGCAACATGGCACAACTTGGGTTTCAATGGGGTCTAGTCATTGGCAAGATGGTTTCAAGTATCCTGCTAGTGCTAGGTTATTCTAGGGGGCATTCAATAGGTATGAGCCTCTTCAAAGGCACAAGTCTTAAGGGGCAAGTTCATACCCAACTAGATAGAGTTATTAATGGCATAAGCTATGGGAATATATGGGGTTTAAATACTCATTATTTAAGGTAGCACTCAAGGAAATGGTCTTAAAGCCTTGACACATTAGGGTTCCTAAACTTAGTCTATTTTAGGTAGCTTGAAATTTTTATATGGCATGAGAATGTCATTATAAACTAGAGATAAACCTTTATACAATAATACATTCAAAGTAAGACTATAGCATTACACCTATAAAACTAAGTCATAATCATAACACTACTTAGATTATAATGTAAGAATCAAGACTCTAGTGCTTTAATAACATGCCTCATTGACTTCATAGTTCAAAATACAAAGTTCAAGATATAAAAGTAGAGCAAGTGCTGATATTTAACCTTGTTCATGCCTAGTAGCTCATAGGCAAGCTTGGGCTATACATTTAGATTAAATAATATAAATAATATAGAATATAAATAATTAAGGTCGACTCTCTATTTAAATAGAGCTTTGATATGTTAATTTCCTCTCCATTTCTTCAAATACATGCCTTCTTTTACAAGAAATTGGGCATCTCCTTACTAGGTCAGATGGGCATGTGCCAAGTGATGAGTTATCACTGGGAGTTGACAGTCTACCAATTCCACTATGCTACCCAAGTTAAATGAGTGCATGCCATATGTTGGTCTATCATTATGTGGTCTCTATCCTAAATGATCCACTCTTCTAACACCCACACTTATCAAACCACCATGTACAATTTTTGGTAGGGATGTCCTCTGAAGGTTGGCACCACACAAATACCTACCAACTAGCATAGGATCCTCAAAAATTACTCTAGTTGGTACCAAAAGGTATAGAAAGGGATTAATCACTCCAAATATTTAATCATGCTAATATAGGTTAAGTTTTCATGGTCCATGTAGTTGGTAGAAAAGGGGGCCTAACATTACCCCATATAAAATTGTTAGTCTACCCTAGACTAGTCTTTTAGTGCCTTTAATGCACAAAACTTTGGAAAACCTTGCTCTAATTCTACATTAAAGTCCTTAAAACCCTAAATATTACCTTTTATTTATTCAATATCACCATCCACTTTAGTTGAGGTAACTTTGAGGGTGAGCACATTCATTCTTTGTATTTATTTTTAAAAGGTCTCAAACCTTTCCCTAGCTTGCTTGACCCCACCATCGAAGATATCCCCTTACTTACTAGACTTATTTTAGAATGAATGAAAGAGAGACTCTAGGACTTGCTCTTAGCTCTTCAATTATGTGCTAAGAGTGATGACCTTTCCATCACTTGGACATGCTCAGTTTTGCTCACTAAAAAGGAGTGTTGGAACAAGACATCTTTTTCCTCATTTACCTTATAAAGATGTGAATCAATGACTTCTACCTATTTGGTGAAGTTTAAAATTATGGAATATACTTCTTCAATGCCCTATTCTAGCTTGGAAAATAAGTCTTACACCATGTCTAGCTTTTTGTTCAACTCTTTCCTTATGGCCTCATAGGGGTCTTCTTGCTCTTCAAATGTTGGCCTCATCTTAGGGAACATATTTTAAATAAATGCATATACCTAGTCAACTTTTACCATCCTCAAGGTATCCACACCATCCAAAAGGGATGGCTCCACCTCTTATATGCACTTAACTAGTTTTTTAAGCTTGAGATTTATTACCTCCATCTCCTTCTCAGTTTCTTACACTATTTTATTTTAGCTTTTGGCAAGAACATCATTGATGTTGTTATTTAATGCTACTAAGGAGGCCATATTGATTAGGGTATTAGTTGAGTGCATGGAGTTCATATCTTGAGGATTGATGAGTTGGTAGTCATGTGATTCCTTTGGCTTTTTGGCATTCTAAATTTCTTTTGTTAGAACCTCAAACTTGGGCTCATCCATGTAGTAATCCATCACCCAATAAACTTGGTGATGCATCAAGGTTGTGGTACTTTTTGGTGGCATGCATTCCATCATGTATAAATCCGCATCCTCTTTAAACTCCTATTGTGCTCTTTTCCTATTACTAGGCTCATATTCCTCTCCCTTGCTCAACTCTTCTTCTTCACTAGAACTAGTGCTTGTGTGAGTGATCTGTTCTTCTTCTCCTTCTTCTTAGGATTCTTTGTCAACCTTCTCCCCCTTATCCACTTCTTCTCTTTCTTTGGTGCTTAACTCATCATTATGTTCTTCCTTTCATGGGGGTTCTTTAGTGGATGTTTTTCCTTCGTCCATTTTCTTCTCTATTTATTTCTCCATGGTGCCATCACTATCTTATTTATTTTTAGGCACCCCTTCTAGACTCAAGCATGCCTATTGTATAGTTTATTTTTCCATCCTAGTGGAGGTGCTAGGCACCTTTTCTGGTACCTCTTCCCTTTTAGGTTTTATGTTGATGACAACCTTCTTATCCTCTCTCTCCTTTACCATCTTGGGCCTTTCCTCTTAGTCCACCTTTTCCTCACTTTCCTTTCTTATATCCTTTTCTTCCTTGACCTTATTCTCTACCTTATATTTCTTAGCATTTTCCTTTTTGGTCTTCCTATGTGTGGTTTGTGCTTCACACTTCTTTTCTCTTGCTCTTATTTCCTCGGCCTCTAACCTGTCAATCTCAGCTTGGGACATGTCCTAGCCCTTCATGTCCTTACATTTTAGTGAAATATTAGTGCCATGTCAATATTCCCTTGGTCCAATCCCATGTCCTTCCACTGGTGATTTAATTCTTCTTCTATTGATGTGTTTGAATGTGTTACTTTATTGATTTATTCTCCTATTTATCCTTTCTTACTCCCTTCTCCTCCCTATGCCTTGCACTCCTCATTTTTCCTTTGTTATTCATCCTCCACCATCACAATGACCTCTTTTTGCACCACTACCTTTGTCATTTCTTCCTTTTTCTCTTGCATTTATTGTACCCTTTGCATTTTGGATTCACTAAAGCTATGTTTCCTCAATCTCCACCTTCATTTCTCCAACTTAGTTTGAGGTGGTGGGGAGGGGGTTCATTCACTTGATGAGGACTCTTCATCCTTGGTTATGATGTAAGTTACCCTCCCACTCTCTTCTTCCTCCAAATCCTCTTCTTCCTCTTATTTGGATAGGATTATCCTTTTCACCATAGGAAGAGCCTTTCCCTTCTTTTTTCCTATACTAGGGGAAGTCTTTAGTGAGAAGCACACATGCTTCAGTGTGGAGGTCAAAGGAGATGCTTTTCCCTTTGAAGTGATTTTTAGCCTTAGCCACTCCTCTATTTCCTCCAAAGTCTCCCCCTTCTTCTTTTCAACTAGTACTAGAGTTCCTTCACCCTTGATCTAGGCTGGCAGGTTTTCCTTATACTCAACATTGGAATCCATTTTTTATGGACTTATCTCATAGTATAGTCTATGGATGAAGCTAAGGATGGTAAATTATTGGACAAGATCAATGTCTAGTTAATCCAAATAATCTTGTTCATCCTCAATGGAATTTCTATCTAAGCGAGGGAATCAACACCTCAACCTATACCTCTCCACATCCAATTCCTTTATTAGAATGTTTATTTGTTATACATTAGGGATCCTTTATAGTGAACCCCTGAAGTACCTTGATGAGAAGGAAAAGGGGAGCTTCAACCATCCTAACCTATTCCCATATTATAGTTCCAAACACACTATCTAATAGTGCTACATTAAGATAAAATATGTCATCGTGACCATACTCTAGGGAATGTGTCACTCCAGTCCAAAGGCTTCTATATATTTTTTACACTAGTGTATTACATTCATCTTATACTTGGGGTTGAGGGTGATGGGGTAAGTGTAGTCCTTGTATTTTTGTACTAGAGATTCATGGTATTCTGGGAACACCCACCTATTATCCTTTCTTCCATTTGGGATCCTAATTTGCTCCATAAAGATTAGAATAAGGATGGATCCCCACCTAAAGGTGATCTTGGTGCTATGGCACTCTAATGCATTTTTCACCAACTCCTTTATGATGAACTTTGCAATGGTGAATTGTACTCCCTATGTTATTTAGTAGGAAATGTAGAGGTACACCTTTGAAACATCAATCCATCAATTACCTAGGCCAAATTTGGAACTCATGAGGTATGATACCACCCTCATGTTTGAGTCCTCACACTTGTTGATGGGGAATATGAAACCCCATTTGAAGTACCTAAGGAGTTTCTTGATGCACTCCACTTTCTATTCATCATTAATTAGTTGATGTATATTATATGTATCATTTAATAGCTTAATTATATTCTTGATCAAATATGCTAAAATATTCATATACTAACTTAAAAAATAGATGTGTTCTTTGTGAACATGCGAGAGTAGGAACTATACAAGCTCTTTTAGCTTCTCAAAGAAGGGCAACTCATAGATCTGAGTTACACCAAAATATTTTAACTTGTTTTGAATTAAGACATCAAAGAGGACATCACCTTGCATCAACTTGCATTTTGTATCCACCACTTAATCATGTGTCAAGTTTTGTAATTGATTTGACATCTGATGGTTTTATTCTTTGAGTTGGCAACTATGTGCAAATGATCACTAACTTTCCCCCACCTGAACCTCTAAGGAAAATTGCATATATTGGTATGGAATTTTTTCTTAACACCTCATTATCTACCTTAGTGATGTTAATGGCTTTAATTAGTTGTGCCTTGGTCTTGGTAGCCATCATCTCTTCTATTATATTCACTCACTTAAGTTCTTATTATGCTTGCATGGAGCTTGCTTCCTTTCACTTCGTCACCATATTGAATTGAAGTATGTTAAACCTTGTAATATGTGGCTTGCCAAAGCCATGAATGGTGATTATTTCTTCTGTAGTCATGGTATTTGTGATTGTACATTTGGATATGAGCTTCATTGGCCATTAATGGTAGCTTGGGTGATAGCTACTCATTTCAACTCTATTTAATACCCAAATCTCTTTCTCTAGCTTTTCAAGTTAGCCTTGTTATGAACATATTTTTTACTCAAAGTGTTGTCATATTTTTTACTCTATTTAATAACTTTTACTATGATAGGTTTCTTTCTCTTTGGCTCTTTGGTTATTACTTAGGTTATCTCTATGTTTGAGTTAGTTCAAAATTTGTAAGCCTAAGCAAGTCAGTAGCTTACTATTTTATACCTTCCATTCTCATCTACCATCATTAATATAAGCTTAATTATGTAGGTGATTTGATTTATTGGAAAATTCAAAAATCTATGAAATCCTCTAAAATATCTTATCCTATATGCATTAATCATGTATCTTTATGCCACCATCACTACCTCATTAAATGATCCTAATAGATTTTTTGGTGAAGTGACATATGGTTTAAATAGTCACTTCCTACTCATTTTTGGGTGGATACTAACTATCTAAGATGACTTCCTCCTATTATTGTATACTTTAGCACAACCTTCATCTTCCTTATGGAAACCTAGGCACAATGCCTCACATGCACATAATTTAGTCTCCTTTATTCTAATTTATCTTCTAGTTGCACTCCTATTTCAAGTGCACTTCTCTATCTTGGTTGATTTCTTATGTGTCATATTACCTTGGCCTATCTTACCCCATACAAATCCTTTAAATTGGTATTATAGTACTTTGATTATCATCTGACTTTCTTACACACTTTTAGAGTGTGCATCTTCACTATCTACCTTGCACTCAACCATGTTGAGGGTCTTCACTTTCCTCATAGGTCTTTAGCATAGGATCAATTTATGTATATTCTTACAATTATGACAAAAATATAGCACCAAAGTGGTCTATTCTTAGGCTTTGAAGTGCCCTTCACTTTTCATCTTATGTATATGTATCATGCACATCTTTTGATTACACTTGGTAAGCTTCATGCACCCACCACTTAGATGTCTAACCTTGTTGATGTTTAATTTTTCAACTAATCACTAGAGTCATAATAAGTTTCAAAGATGTAGGACTTGACCTTTGAAACAACCTCCAAATTTTAAAGAAGCTAGCTCTTCCCTTGGGGTTTAGTGTAAAGGGAGAGAAGACAATGCATAAAGATTATTTAAACTACTAAGCTGATATGCCAAGATTTGGATTCCTTTACTAGATAGCACTGTGAAGAGTACTAATAGAGTTTACCAAAAATTAAATAGCTTAAATCATGATCAATAACTTTATCAAAGACTATAGACCAGCTAATGGCTCATAATATAAAAGTAACCAAAATCATCATCATCATCATCTATTTCTAATAGCAAAGTATTAGTTTCAATAGTTTTTCCTAAAAAAATTAAAGAGTATGCAACATAGTAAATAATCTCAATAATTTTGTGAAACTAACAAAAGGATTATAGTAGAAAATGAGAATAAATATAGAAAGTGGGCTATTATTTCACATAACACGACTCTCTCTCTTTATATATGAACAAAGTATGTAAGGCAAAATGCATAGAATATAAACTTCACACTCCTAAGAAAGGTAATTGCTAAGGCAGTCCAATGCTTCCACCAAACTAGCTTCCAAAACTCTATATATAATCTAGATGATAAAAATCCTACTAAAGGTAACTTATATATAGCTACTTATAACCCACAAAATACGAATATGAGTCTCTGCCTCTTGTTTGAGTTTAACCACTTGTCTACAATTTTTGGAACTAAGAAACTGTATGTCATTGGAGCCAAACCACTTGAGCCCCTTTTCTATCAATTCTGATAACTATCCCTCTCACTCAATTTCAACTACTGATCTTCATTTATCTTTATCATGTAGTCTTCCCAAACATGTACATGTGGAAGCTTTTGCACCCTTTTGGAGTCATTAAGAGTCTTTCCCATTCTTTGCTTAGCTTTTATTTTTAATGGCTCTTAGAGGCTCCACACCATCAGATCTAATGATCCTAAACAAATCATTTATACTTTTTTTATTTTCCATAGGCTACACATGTAATCCTTCACAAGTTGGGAGGTCTTTGACTTTTTTCCTTGATTGAATTAAGTATAGTGGAGACACATGGATACCCTCTGATTTTCATACTATCCCACTACTTCTTGACTCAACATAAAACACCATTTAACCATGTGTCAGTCTCGTGCTCAATGGAGGTTCTAAAAAGACTCTTTTCCTTTAAGGGGTCATCAAGGTGACAAATGGGATTAACTATGTTCATTTTAATCTCAAAACCTTTTACTAAGATTTACCAAAAAGGGGACTCCATGAAGCTTAATGCTTATCACTTGACTTGCTATCGAGACCTTTACTTTTACAAAAATGGACCATCATTACACCTTGTGTCCATCAATTTCAAGATAAAGGTTCATCTCTAATCTTTTGACATATAAAAATCATCAAATCAATAAATATATACCCTTTGTGCAAGGATCTTTACTTAATTTAATTTGGCCCTGATACTTAGAATGTTGCTTGTGGTCATAAGAAGAAAACAAGAGCCCCAACAAAAAAACAAACCTTGTATAAAATAATTCTATAATTTATGGAAACTCATCAAGGGATCCATGCTTTCATGGAAGATACCTTAGCCTTGCCTGACCAAAAAAAAAAAAATTGGCTCCCATCACTATTTCCCTTAGAACTTTTGTAGTGATGTCTAGTACCTAATCCACTCTACCTCTATTGGGTACTCCCACTTCTGTAGATCTTGAAAATATCTATCCAACTCAATTATTTCCTTATGGGAAAAGTATTAGAGACCCTACACCATGTAATTCAATTGGTACTCTATTTTGGTCATCAGAGCCAAAATTGACTCCACCTTAATGACGCTAGAAGAGTCATTCAAAGACTAAAAAATAGTCTAATCAT
This sequence comes from Torreya grandis, assembly GCA_037957365.1. Taxonomy (NCBI): domain Eukaryota; kingdom Viridiplantae; phylum Streptophyta; class Pinopsida; order Cupressales; family Taxaceae; genus Torreya; species Torreya grandis. Next base: position 2,863,639 of record JARHVA010000934.1, on the reverse strand, counting down.
TTTGCTTCTCAACCAATAGATTCTATATCTAGTTTTCCATTAGGATAGTGGTGTCATTAGGGAAAGGGGGAGGGATTCCTAGTTGAACCAAACCTTTAATGTGCCCCTTCATTCATTTGACCCCTTCTTTTATGAGATTCAGTAGATTCTTGCATTTCAAAGTGGCTTTATTATATCTCAAAATCTCACTAACCTTCGCTATGACTATCCTCTTATCAATGACTCTAGCTACTTAAAGGGTCTCTTCTATTGCATCATATAATTTTTGAATCAATAGCTATGATTTAGGAACCTTGGCTAAAATTGATAATCGGATCTTCTTGATAGAGGATTCCACCCTTAAGCATAATTTTTGTACATCAGATATGAATCTAAGTGTAAGCCTAAGCTAGGTAACATCAATGGAGATCCTTTGGTAGCAAGAAACATAAATCCCCCTTACCATTTTTACAATACCTATTTCCTTAGGTTACTATGCCAATTGTTAGGTCAATTGGGTGGCCTTTTCCTCCATTACCTTACACCTGACCTACAAGCTAGTCCTTTCTAAAATTATGGCATTTAGCTTCTACTAAAGCTTTCATGCCTCTATTGCCTTATCATTTATTTTCATCTCTAAAAGCCCATTCTCCTACTCCAAAAGGTAGGTAGTTGTTTTGATTGAATTAAGATCCTTTTAGAGTGTAGATTCTTTTTCTTCTAAAGTCTTCAAAACTTCTTTGGATATTTCCCCTTTCAAGTCACTATTAAGTTGGGAAATTTATTTATCCTTGGCCTTAAGCTCTAAGATTAAGTAGATTACTATGATTTGGGCTTGAGTTATGCCTTATTTTTCTTTTTATACCTAGTCTAAGATCTTCAAATAAGATGTGGATACCACAATAGTAGTTTCATTCATTAACTCTACTTTATCTTGTGGCCTAAACTAGGTTAGGTCCATCACCACTACACTCATTATGTAATCCTCAGGTTATATTTGATTGAGTTGCTTGATCACATTAGGTACCATGTGGGTGATAGTGAGGGAACATGACTTGTGGTCATAAAAAACCCACATCTATTGTGTGGCCAAGGACTTCATTTCTTTATTCCTCTGCTTCTCTTTTCTATCCTCTCTAGCCCTCCTTGCCAAGTCAGATTGGGCATGGAATTTTGAGGGAGATGCCATAATACCACTCATAAAAGGTGACCCATGGGGTAAATCATACGATATGTTAATGGACTATTGGGGTTGATCTTAGGAGGGGGATGGGTTTGTCAAGACCCTAGGAGAAAAGGTTGGTAAACTCAACTATTGAGAAGAGAGAGTGAAAGGAAAACCAAATGGAATTAATGATTGAGTAGGTACAACTGAGAAGGTTGAGGGTGATAATCCATGTGAAGAGGGTGACATTAACATATCATGAGTTAGAGATTGAGGTGGAGATATGTATGAGGCAAGTTATGCCTCTTTCTCTTTATCTCCTTCCAAAATTGTTATCTTTCACTTCTTTTTCTTTGGGCTCTTTAAGGGATCCTCTCTTGCTATTTGGACTGATACCAACTGAGATGAGTTGAACACTTCTTATGTGTAAGAATTTTCTTGAAGGATATCTAAAGGGGCTTCCATTATAAGGAGTTGTGAACTGATTTGGGTATCCCTTTGCTTTTCCACTTCACTAAGTGGAAGTGGCTAGGTTGAAGTAGTGTGTATGGCCATTGATGTATTTGACTCTTGAGGTTCCTTTTGGGGTTCTAGGATTTCACTGACATCCAGATTGGAAATTGGAGAAGTATGAGACTCATCCCAAAGGGTCTCCCATTGGGTATCTGATGGTATGTCTTAAAAACTTAGGGATAACTCACCAATCTCTTATCTATACCTCCAATAGGTGGTTACTTTTTATTGACTCTAATCCATACTAAGTAAATATTTTTGTATCCCCTTAGACATGAGCTTCACTAGGTCAAAAGTGTGACTGGATTGATAAAAAGACTCCCATGGGGTAGCTGGGAAATCCTATAGCTCTATACATAAATTAGGGGTATCTCTCCTTGGAGACCTCCTATCTTCAAAAAACCTTTTGATCTCATGCTTGACAGGAACATGGAATTTACTCTTAGCAAGCCAAGAGGTCATAAATCCATCTTGGTCATACCTCCATAGATCCTAAATTAAAACTAGCGCATAAGTGGCTAGCTTCCTATTTAGGATAAATTTTGCCTATCTCTTTACAATAGTAATCCTGCACCTAGTTAGTGGGATGTTATATAAAGACCTCTTTTTCCTTCCCACTCCAAACTTAAATTCAATGACTACCAATTACCGTGCCACTTCCAAGCCCACTATTCTACTAGTTAGAACCTTGGGAAGCATAAAGGACTCCTCCCCAAAACCATGAACCCTAATGAAAGAATGATGGGTCCCAAAAAATAAATCATAGGGGTGATAGGCATCAGACAATATGGCCCTAACTAAGTCATTCATCCTTTTTTTATTCCCTCTAAAAATACTTCTCCCATTAGTGGTGCCAAAAAATTCTTATCAAACTCATAGGGATCTAATGGCTCCAACAACACATGAGTCCATACAAATATGGGGATAACCTTGTAGGGGTTTACCACTTACAAGTCCCATAGAGTTAAATTCATACGATGCTAGAAAAATTCGGGTATTTTGATAAAAAATAAGGTGAAATAGATATTATGAATACTTGAAGGTAGGGTGAACACTAAAATTAGCTAGCTATTAGCTCATGAAATAGGCAATGTGCTCCACAAAATAAAACTTGTATGTTGTTGACCTGGAGATGGTCTTCATATGAAAAATGGATGCTAGCTTATAGTCATGAACTATTGCATCACTATTCTCCCCAAAAATTAAGGTGATCATTGAAAATACATCCTAGGAGTTTGGAGATAGCCTACCTTTCTCAAAGGGTAGGGGTAGAGTTTGAGTATTATGTTCAAGAAGATGCAGTTCCTTATTTAGAAATGTATATTGTTGGTAGTATTGGGACCAAACATGCCTCAACTAAACCATTTCATAAAATATAGAATAAGGGTCAGGTTATAGACCTAACATGTCATGGATATCCTAGGGAGTGATTATTACCTTGATTAATCCCTTTTGAATTATCATGGTTATGGGATTATAATTTTATGTGCATAATTCCACCAATTCAAGATATGGGTGCGCCATGGGTACTAGATATTGAGCCAGAATTGAGGTCTAAATCCTCATGATAAAGGTCTTGGGAATACTTTGATTAAAATTTTTGGCATGCATCTCCTCTCTAAGGGTCTTAGTCTTTTTTGACAAAATAGGGTTAAAATCTTGTCTACATAATTGAGGATGAGGGAAGACTCATGGGAGACACCTTTAAACATTATTTTGGTTCTTGGGTATGTATTTTTGGGCTACATAGGACTTGAATCATATGAATTTAATGTTCAAATTGTGGTGGCAATTTTCCTCAACCTTTTATCTTTAAAAACACTCTTTACTACTCTTTGAGTCACTTCCTAGGCTTGAATTGACCTAGAGCTAGTTCCTCACTCAATGTTGAGTAATCACTTTCTTTTCTATGAAGAAAAAATGAGACCCAAATTATTTTTAAAATTCATAGCCTCCATGAGTGAGATTAATAACTTTCATTGATTATTAGTCATGTCTCATTAAAACTTACAATCAAGCTGCCAAAAACAAATCTTTGATATCTCAATTCAAAATTCAAAATTTTAACATTTAAGATCGTTGAGAAACCTTAAGATAGGCATAGGAGACAAAATATTAATGGATTCTAGGAATCTTTAATGTTAACACATGTGAATAAAACTTAAAAGAAGAGAGGTGGGTAAACAATCTCAAAACAAGAAAACAAAAAGAAACTATCCTAGCTATGATACATGGTTACATGAGACTCCTATACAAAGAGTTTAAAGAAAATCCCATTAATGGTAATATATAAAGGCTCTCCTTCTTTTGTCTCCAATTCATAAGCATTGCACTACTTACAATAAGTGATTTTGAAAGTAACTATCCATAAATAATCAAACTTATCATGGCTTTTGGGCTTAGTTGCTCTTTCGTCCCATTTCAAGACCTAGGCACAAATTTTAAAATTAGGCTCTGAAGTTTTTTGATCAAACCAACTTTTGATAGTTTCTTATCAACTCATCATTGACTCATGTGTTGATTCTCTTTTCTCTTGAAGCTCCAACAACTCTACTAGTCTAACCTACATTGGACAATTTTATTTAACCTCTATTTTATTTATTAGCTACAAGGTTGGAATTTTGATAGAAATAGGCATTACTACCTCCTTTTCATATACCAACTCATACGAAGAGGTCTTTATTACCTATTTAGGTGTTATTCAAACTCCCCATAAATCCATATTTATGTATTCATGCCATCTTATTTTGTGTTCATTTCCCATTCTTTTTATGAGTCTAATCAAGTTCTTATTAGTCAATTCTACCAAATCATTCCCTTGAGGGTAATAATTTGATAAAGTCTCTAGGTATATACCATTTTTAATGCAAAATCAGACACTTTGGACACTAATAATGCCTTGGAATTATTAGATATAATAGTGTGAGGAGGTCCAAACCTAGTTGTGATTTCTTATAGGAGATATAAAATCACATTCTCTTTTGCTTCTTTAATAGGAACTGCTTTGGTCCACCTTGTGAAATAATCTATTGAAATAAGGATCCACTTGTGCCTCATGATTTAAACTAGGTTAATCATCCCAATACAATCCAAGACCCATTGAGTGAAAGGATCTTCAACAATTATAGGGATGAGTGACAAAACAACATTTCTCCTCTTACCTATGTAAAATTGACAAGATTGAGACACACTAACCATAGTATGACAATCAAAAAACATAGTGGGCTAGAAATACCTTGCTTGGAGTATCTTGATAGTTGTGGTCCTTGTAGAAAAATGGCCTCCAAATGTTCCATAATGTAGTTCATGTAAAACATTTCTAGTTTCTTCCCCCTCTATGCATCTAAGTAGGAACCCATCAAAATTTATTTTGAAAAGGAAAAGGTCTAATAGAACAAACCTAGGCCCTTGCTATCGATAGTACCTTTTTTTGTAGGGTAGATGACATGGATATTGGCTAGTATTTATGAAATTAACCCTATTAGTCACCCAAAAATCTAACTCATCCTCTTTTATTTTAAGTATAGTATCCTTGATTGTAAGTTCTATTAGAGTCTCAGAATCTTGATAAAGGTATTGATACAAACCCCTACCTCTTACTAATTTAGTGGGCTTATCTTCAAAATCATATTATAATATCTTATTTATCTAATTAGATTTTTTTTGGTGATTTCACCCTCCATTATGTATCCCCTAACACTTTAATGGGTTACAAATATTGTGATCTTGTTTCTAGTAACTAAGTGCCTAAACTTTTTGAGCCCTTTAATAATAGCATAGGCTTACCTCTTGAAAAAATTATACCTTAATTCATAGTCCCAAAGAGTCCTTGATAAAAATGCAATTGGATGTTCCCCTTATTCTATTTCCTTTTGGGTTAATACTAAGGCTATGCTATGTTTTCCTCTATAGACATACATGATGAAATCTTTTGAGAAATTAGGGTTGCACAAGATTGGGGTAGATACAATTTATCTTTTAACACTCTCAAAATATTATCACCCCTTAACCATCCATTTAAAACAAATATACTTATTTATCATTAGGGTGATGGGTCTAACCACTCCATCAAAGTCTGAGATGAATCTACTTACAAAGTTAATCTTCCCAAAGAAATATTATACCACCTTTTTGTTTACTAATAAGGATAAATTTAGTATTACATTGACCCTTTTTGGATCAATTGAGATCCCTTATTTTGATACAATGTGTCTGATTAATTTCCCTTGAGGTACTTTAAACACACATTTCTTTGGGTTTATAGAGATCCTATATTCTTGACACTTTTGAAAAATAGCTTCTAATTGATCAAAATGATTCTTGGCCAACCTAGATAAAATGGTGAGATCATCAAGATAAATCAAAATTGATTTATTTATTAATTCCACAAAGATAATATCCATAGCTCTTTGGAATGTATCCCCTACATTCAAGAGTCCAAATGGCATTTTAACATAAGCAAAAGTTCCCCACTTTAAGGTAAAAGTGGTCTTGTGTTGATATTCTTATGTTAACCATATCTGATTATAACTCAAGAAGCCATCTAATAAGGAAAACTTCTCTTCTCCTACCATGGTCTATATAATTTTCTCTATTAAGGGTAAGGGGTAGTGGTCTTTAAGAGAGGCATTATTGAGATCCCTCAAGTCTATATAGATTCTAATTTATCCATTCTTTTTTTTTACTGGGACCAAGTTGGAAACCCATGTAGATTGCTTGATGGGGAAGATAATCCTAGACTCTAGTAATTTATTGAGCTCTTCTACCATGAGAAAATCTATCCTTGGACTAATTTGTCTTTACTTTTGGTGAACAGGATTTGATCCTTCAATTAAGTCAATAGTATGTTAGAGAATCTCTTTCTTTTAACCATGAAGATCCTTATACGTCCATGTCATTACCTTATTGTATTTATGACATAAATCCACTAATATTTCTTTTTCCTTTTGTTACTTTCAACTTTCTCTCATTAGAGACTTTAAATTTAGAATAGTCCTCTTTACTTTCCATAAAATTTATTTTATCTATGTTTGCATCATCAAAATCAAACAATTTTTGAAGGGTTATTAACCCCTTTAGAAGCTTATTGGATCTCAATTGTATGATTTGGTCACCATATGGCTCTTCAATTTTAGGTTGTAATTAGTCTGTGAAATCTCTTAATTGTTGTAGAAAGAATATGATATGTTTATCACTCTCAAATACTTCCCAATTATCTGCATTATCTAGGATAGCAAGTCATATGACTAATTTGATAGATTCTTTATTAGTTAGCAGGTCTTTGATCATATCAAACTAGGATCTAATTTGATCCATTATATCTACTTTAATGTTTTGAGTTCTTGAGATGACTTCAATGTTAAAAGCATCAAAACTTTTGATCAAGTCCCAAACTCTATGTTAATAAGACCTCATCTTTAGGTTCTTTGTTGTATAAGTTTCTCTAATTTGTTTGACCACCAACATTGAGTCCTCTAGGACTCTTAGATTCTTTATCCCTTCCTTATGGGTGAGAATTAGGCCATGGACTAGAGATTCATACTTTGTTTCATTGTTACCACAACCAAATTGAAAATGTAAGGCTTTAAGGATACTTTTTCCCTTAGGGGAAGTGAGGAATATACCTAATCTTGAGCCCTTCTTCCTTCTCACTCCATCAAAATTTAGAGTCCATATTAAAGAATTTGTAGTGAGGCTTTCCTTTTCAGTGAGCTCATTCTTCATTATGTCAAGTATTTTGGGATTCTCATCATAGATGATGTAAGCTCCTAATATAGTGGAATCAAAGGTTCCAAAAGGATCCTCTAATGTCAAAGCTAACAAATAGTTATTACCTTCATGTTCACTAACATCTTGTATTGATTCCTCTATATAGCTTTATTCTTCTCTTATGGTCATTGCATGGGAAGATTTGAACCTTGATTAAATTTGGTCCATAATGTGTTCCTTTTATATGGGCTTTGATAACACTTTCATCTTAGACATGTACTTGGTTCTTATAATTATATGTCACCAATTAAGGGACATGTACCCTCCAATTTTTTCTATAAAGTCTCTAGATAGGCACAATTTGAAGATAGGAGGAATGTCTATAACTACTATATCTTATGAAATAGTTATGTTTGGGAAATGATATAGTTGTAATAGAATACCTTTGATGATCCCAATGGTTTGTACTAACTTTCCATCAAGTTTCATGATTCCTTTAGTTAATGGTTCATATTTATCTTCAAGGCATCAATTATTAACTTAGGCATGACTATAGTGCTCACACCTAAGTCTATCATAAAGTGGTGAAGTAGTTTCTTACCCACTATAAGATTCATATAGAAGGGGTTAGGTTCAAGTTTCCTTACCTCTTTTTTAACATTCATTAATATTTTTGGTTGTTGTGGTTGAGGTAATACCAATTGATCTTTGCCTTTATTTGATGTAGCTTCCTTTTTGGTATTACACTTTGGGTCACTATGGTCTTTTAGTACTTCTTGTAATAGCTCCTTTTACATGGGATGGCCAACATATCCCATAAATAAATATTATCAGGGACTTTCTTTAGCTATTCCACCACATTGATTGGTCTGTAATGTGTTCCTTTTAAGATTGATAATTTTGTTAGAGAAGGTTCTCAAGATGTTTTTTACATCATTCATCTATGATGAGGTAGAAGACGTCGCTATGACTGGTGTTTATTGATATTAAGGGAAGCTATATAAATGAGGATTAGCCTAGGAATTAATGGGAAGTCCTTGATTTGGGAGGGATAATTTAGGAAACATAGGCATAAGAGGCCTTAGGGTTAATTTCTTGGCATCTATCAAACTATTCTCTACTCTTATGAGTTCATAAGTATTGAGAAGAGTCTACCCTCCTAGTGACTAAATCATGACTAAGATATTATAATTAAAATATTTGAGATAAAAAAAACAATCACCATACCTATAGGTGGTTGAGCTGAGATTAGGATTCTCTGCCATGTCTTTTGGAATCTAGTGTTTAAATCAATCATTGTTTCTTAGGGGGCTCTCTTCATAATGATTAATTACTATAATATGGATGATATATCTCCCTTTTCATTGAATCTATCATATAGCGTGGTTACCAATTAGTCTCAATTTCTAATAGAGTTAGGTGCTAAAGACCTATACTAGTCAAGAGCTCTTCCCTTCAAAGAGACAGTGAGTAGTCTCAAGGCTACATTTTATTGTGTGATAAAGTGGATAGTACATACATTAGCCACATTTTGAAGATGATCTAATGGAGTCTTAAATTCCTCTCTAGTGAATTTGGATAATTCTTTTAGAGTATTAGCTAGAATGGGATCCCATGTATTTGGAGGTGTTGGTAGGATAAGTGGACTTCCATTGTTCCAATTGACAAAGCTTGTAAGTGGCACCTAAATAGCCATTTAACCTCTAAAACTAACTTGTTGAGTCAACCTTATTCTTGAATTAGTCACCAAAGGTGTTACTAAAAGTCTTGGGTTTATTGTAGATTGATATCTTGTAATCAGCCCATGATTCTCCCTCCTTGAAGGACGTCTACTCATACACTTCTAGATAATATTAGCTTCGTCCCATTGGGCATGCTAGAATAAATTTTGATGCTTAATTTTAAAACTAATCACCAGAGTCATGGGAAGTATCAAATATGTGGGACTTGACCTTCAAAACAACCTTTAAATTTTAAATGAGTTGTCTCTTTTCTTCGGGTTTGGTGTAAAGGAAGAGAAAATAATGTTTTAAAATTATTTAAACTACTAAGGTGATATGCCAAGATTTTGATTCCTTTACTAGATAGCACTATGAAGAGTACTAATAGAGTTTACAAAAAAATTAATGATCTTAAAGCATGATCAATAATTTTAACAAAGACTAGACTAACCAATGGCTCATAATATAAAAGTAACCTGAATCATCCTCATCTATTTCTAATAGCATAGTATTAGTTTCAACAATTTTTCTTGAGATGATTAAAGTGTATGTAACATGGTTAATAATCTCAATAATTTTGTGAAATTGGCAAAAGGCTTATAGAAAAAAATAAAAATAAATAATGAAAGTGGACTATTATTGCATAGAACACCACTTTCTCTTTATATATGAAAAAAGTATGTAAGGAAAAATACACAGAATATAATCTTCACACTCCTAAGAAAGGTAAATACTAAGGGAGTCCAATGTTTCCACCAAACTAGCTTCCAAAACTCTATATATAATCTAGATGATAAAAATCCTCCTAAAGTTAACTTATTTACAACTACTTATAACCCACAAAATACTACTGTGAGTCTCTGCCACTTGTCTAGGTTTAAACTCTTGTCCACATTTTTTGGATCTAAGAAAATACATGCCATTAGATCCAAACCACATGAACCCCTTTTCTATCAATTTTATGAACCATCCCTCTCACTCCATTTCAAATGATCATCTTCATTTTTCTTTATCATGTAGTCTTCCCAAACATGGACATGTGGAATCTTCCACACCCTTTTAGAGTCACTAAGACTCTTTCCTAATATTTGCTTAGCTTTAATTTTAATGGCTCTTAGAGGCTCCACACCATCATATCCAAATATGTTAACCAAACCATTGATCCTTTCTTTGATGTTTACAAGCTACACATGTAATGCTTCACAAGTTGGGAGGTCTTTGACTTTTTTCCTTGATTGAATTAAGTATAGTGGAGACACATGGATACCCTCTGATTTTCATACTATCCCACTACTTCTTGACTCAACATAAAACACCATTTAACCATGTGTCAGTCTCATGCTCAATAGAGGTTCTAAAAAGACTCTTTTCCTTTGAGGGAGCATCAAGGTGACAAGTGGCATTAACCATGTTCATTTTAATCTCAAAACCTTTTACTAAGATTTACCAAAAAGGGGACTCCATGAAACTCAATGCTTATCATTTGATTCACCACTAGGACCTTTACTTTTACAAAAAGGGACCACCATTACACCACATGTCCATCAAGCACAAGCTAAAGGTTCTTCTCTACTCTTTCAAGCTAGAAAAATCGTTGAAGTGACACATGGATATCCTCTGTGCAAGGATCTATACTTAAGTTATCTCATCCCTAATACTTAGAATGCTACTTGTGGTCATAAAAAGAAAACAAGATCCTTGAGAAAAAAATAAACCTTATAAAAAATAATTCTATAGGCCTCATATGTTGAGAGGGTGAAAGTGTTTGACTCACCTAATTAGAATTATGCATGAAGTACTTAAAAGATAATTTCTTTCAACCATCACATGCCACTCACTACCTTTATACATTATACAAGGAAAAAAAAAGAAAAGAATGGTTTGGCTTATACTAAACTTTATCCTGGTCATCTCAACTCAAACCAACTAGTGACCAAGAAGTTAGAGTTTTTATGGAGTAAGAACCATCCTAATTCCTATATGGCTTTAGTCAATTGCCATTGAAATTCCTAGGGAGCATTTTTTCAAATAACTTACACAACTTATGTGTGCCTATTTCCAATATATGGTGGATAATGTAGGGGCCAATCTATTAGATTTACAATTTTCCTAGGTGCTAAAAGTACTTAAAATCATAGAGCAACACCAATTCTCCTTCAGTTATTTCCTTTTGCTTGATATGTTTGGCATTCCAGTGCTTATGGCATGCCTTTTTGATCTATTAACTCCACCTTGCTTAGGTAAACATTTCATCCAAGCACTCCAAGTCTTCCAACCTTACGATTATATTCTTAGTCATCTAAGCAACTAATCCATGCAATGCATAAAGAGGGCACCATGAATTATGTGATTAAAACTACTTCACCAATAAACACTAGGGTAAATGGTATAGCCTTGTTTAGGTGATTGTATTTCATGTGGTACACCCAAAGAACTATTAAAAATTGATCATCCCAATCCTTACAACCAAAATCACATATATTTCTTAGACACATACCTTATATCTTGTTGAAGGTTTCATCTATGTCATTGGCCCATGGATGATAGGGGTGGTCTTGTGGTGTACCACCATGTAATCATTTAATAAGATGTGTATTGTCTCATTGATAAAATGAGTACCCCTATTGCTATTTAGATATAATGGGCACCCATATTAGCTTATGATATTCTCCCATATGAAGCACATGATGGTTGTGATTGTGTATTATTTTGTAGACATAGCTTCAACCCACTTGGTGAAATAGTCAATGGCCACTAAAATATATCTTGCACCTATGCATTATGATGTGGGAGTTATTAGCCTAATGAAGTTAATGACCCAATTTTTAAATGGTGCCTAGGAAAGAATGGGGATGAGAGGCACCTCATCATGATGGTTATCTTTTTGATGCATTGGCGTATGTCACATGCCTTAATGTACTCCTCTATATCATTAAATAGGCTTAACCACCACAAGCCTAACTATAATACCTTGCACGTCATTGTGTCTCTAGTTTAATGACATCTTGTGATCCCTTTATGAACTTATTATAGAATGGATTCCCATTCATGTTCCAAAACACACCAACCTATGAATTCATCTCTACCTAGTTTGTATAGCTCCCCCTTAATTATCTAGAAGGGGGTGGTGTGAATTGTAAGTTTTTTCTTCTCCTTAGTTGACAAGGTCTAAGGCACAAACCTAGATGTTAGGAAAGTGATAATCTATACTATATCTTCAAAGATGTGCTAGAATATGTAGAGTTACACATCTAGGATGTCATCCTTAATTGGCACCACTACATCACCAAAACTAATGTAGGACAAATGGTCTAGCCCCAAGTTCTACTTTCCAAGTTTAACAATGACTAAGAACTAGGATTATTGGAATAAAACAATCCATCTACATATGCACCCATGTAAAATAGGCTTGTTCACAAGGTATTTGAGTGCCCCATGATTAGTGAAAAAGATTAATGCAGTTTTTAGTAGATATTTCCTAAATTTTTGTAAGGCATAGACCATTGTCAGTGCCTCTCACTTGTTGGTGGTGTAATTCTACTCTACCTATGTCAATTTCTTTCTTGTGAAGGAGATGGGGTGGTCCATCTTTCCCTCACCTAGTTACATCAATTTTAGAACTTGAGGCATCAATATGGACATGGAAAGGAGTATTCCAATTTAGGAATTGTAGAATTAGCATGCTAGCTAACATTAGATTCAACATTTCAAAAGCCTCCTCTTACACCTTGCCCTAATATAATGGGCCATATTTATGCAAGATCCCCTCAAGAGGAACTATTATCTTTGCATAGCTCTATATAAACTTCCTATAGTAGCCACAATGGCCTAAAAAGGAACAAATGTCTTTCTACGTTGAAGGAGTCTAGAGCTAAATTATGATGGCTATCTTTGTAGGATCAATAAGAAAACCATCCTTGCAAATTATGTACCTAAGTAAAGTCCCAAAGGGGGTTATGAATATGCACTTATTTAAATTTAAGGATATATAGAGCTACCTACACCTCTAAAACATGAGGTACAAATTATTATAGTGGTATTTTACCAAGACATAGACATTCTAGTCATCAATATAAACTTGGAGGAACTTATGGATAAAGTCCTTGAAGGTAATGATCACTACCCTAGAGAATACATCTAGTGAATTATTGAGTCTAAAGGGCATCACATTATAAGTGAAACAACCCCATTCATATGCAAAGGTTTTTTTGGGTTTATCCTCCTTTAAGATCTACACCTGATGGTAGCCCAAGAAGCCATCAATGAAAGTATAAATTTCATAGAGTATGACTCCATCCAGGACCTCTTCAATGAATGAGGTCAAGAATGGATCATTAATGTAGGCAATGTTTAAAAGCCTATAATCAATTCAAATCCATATGCACCCATCTTTATTGATGCTAATTACCATCTCACCCATTTATATTCTTGTACAAGGTAGATGATGCAAATGGTAAGCATTCCATTAATATCCATTTTTACCTTAGCACAAAGATTGGGATTCATTAAATATGGGGAATTCTTGATTGGCCTCATGACATCCACTAAATTTATGCTCATTTTTCTAAGGGAAAGGTGAGTGCCCTTCATATCTTGGTATCTACATAGGAACAAGTCTTGAAATTCCTTCAAGAGGTCTATGATTTGTGCCATGTCTACCTCAGACCAATAAGTGCCTATGGTGGAAATCTTTGGCTCACCTTCTATGTTGAAGTCAACTTTAGTGGTCTTTAATGGCATGTGGTAGGTTTCATTATTATCCTAATGAGAGTCTTCAAATTTTTGATTCCATTCAATTATTTCAATTTGAATATGTATCAGATCATCTTCATCTGGGGTGTTGTCATCCATAAGGTGCACAAGTTTTTGTCTTCTTATTAGAGCCTTCCAATTATGTTATTTCTAGGTCTCATTATCTTCCTCATTGGAGTCATTGTTAAGCACTTGTTCTTCAAAAAAATTAGGAGTGCTAGTCCTTTCTCCTTGAACATTTCACTATGGTGCTCTTTTAGGATGGTGATATCTTCAAACATAGCCCTATGAATGACTTGTAGTGGTTCTAATAGTTCTAAGTTCTATAAAGAAAAGGATAAGGTGTGTATAAACATCTCCTTTAGTATCTCCTAGTTTCCTATCTTATGGTACATCTCATTGACAATGTAACATGCTCACACCCATGTTTTCAAAGTCATGTAGAAGGCATGCACCCACAGGCCTTTTGGTGCATTCTCATCATAGACAGCCCAAGTTTATTCACAAAAACACATATGCATGATTAGGTCATAATAACCTAAGTAAGTGGGTATTTCCAAGTCCTCAATACTCTTTATAAATATAGTGCATATTGTTTCCTTTACATCTTGCCAAGTTGGCAAGTTTGGTCTTTACATTACTCACTAGCAAGCAATAGTGCACTTCAAGGTATGCACTAATACACCCATTCAATATATTTTATTAGGGATGTAAGCTTAAATATAATGGGAATAACTCTATATAGGTTGGCTCCTTTCATACTTTGGGAGAATTGGAAGCTTCCCTTTACTTAGCTGAAAGACCCTTTTTCTAGATTTTATGGCATAGGGAACCCATCTCTTTTGATTATGATCAATCCTAACTAGTCTCATTCTACCTGGCCTAGGCTCAGTTATGAAAACTAGGAAGCACCTTAAGATAGTAACCTTTTAATCCTCTTTTACCCATCATTCACAAGATACATTAATTGTATCAAAGGTTGATTATCCATCCTCCCATTCTAGCATGCCTTGGTCACTAGGGTTGAGATTTACAGTGCCCTACACCATGATGTATTAAATGTGGTTGATATCATCCTCAATATTAATGATTTCCACATATGGGGTATCTTGATCACTCAATAGAGGGATCACCACCCTCTCTTGTCCATTTTCAAAAGACATGTAGCACTTCTTCAAGTGCATGTATATGTTAATTACATAACACCATGGCCTACCCAACAACACTAGATAACTATCCTACTCTACCAATTCGATGACCTCAAAGTTAAATTGGAACTCAGTGCCCATGATATTTATAATGGTTCCCTTCAATATATTGATAGGTTTCACTCAAGTTTTTTTAACCATGAATAACATGTGAGGTGAGGGTATCAAAAGTGGTTGTCCCATCTTCTCCCAAGTGATTTGGGTTAGAATATTAACCTTATCACCTATGTCTACTAGTACTTCAGAAACTAACCATCCATTTATGGTATCATCTATGAATAACTCTTAGTCATAATCTACATTTTGAGTATGCCTTACTTCACATGCCTATTTCATATGTAATGCAATAACTTTAATCATTTGAGGTATAGCCTCTTCTTCTGATTTCTTCCCTACATGATTTAATATAAAATATTTTAGTAGGGGAATCATCCATTCAATTTTTAAGAGGTGTAAGATCTCAGTCAACTCCTATACTTTAGCCTCCTAGTTATCTTGTTTTCTACATGAAATGGTGGCCTATGCCTCTAGATTTTTAGCCAGTTGTAGTTTTCCCTCAAAAAATTATATCACACTCATGGATTATTTCAATATGTCCTTCTATCATATAGGGTTAGGATAGGTCACAAAAATTGGCTCAAGTCATGTTATACACTCATTAAAACTTGATTCACCATACTCTAAGCATAGTTCTTTATTTGGTGTAATGGTCAGCTAAGTGGTGAACCCACTCTAGGTTATGGAATGTACTTTAAGCAAATCCTTGAAAGTTTGTTGTGGTTTGAAGACCCATATTTCTTCCTTGAATTCATGCCTAACCATTGTGTCACCCTTGTTAGGCCAAACTTGAGTCAGATTTTTATATAAGTCTAGGCATTCCTTGACTGCATGTGGTCCTTGATAATAACCACATGTTTTGTCAATGGGCCAGTTGCATTGATAATGCTCAATTGACCCACACTTATAAAATGATCATGGTGGGAATATTCCTCCACCACATCCTCCTTCTCACTTACATATACCTCACTCATTTTCATACCCCATATTGTGTAGCCATATCCCTCATTTCCTTGACCCACCTAACCATTGATTGATGTTATCACTTGCCACATGCCTCTTTCTATGTTTTGGTACATCTCATTGATGAACCAATAGTCCTCTATTAAATGCATATAGGTATCAC
Organism: Torreya grandis; assembly: GCA_037957365.1. Lineage (NCBI taxonomy): Eukaryota > Viridiplantae > Streptophyta > Pinopsida > Cupressales > Taxaceae > Torreya > Torreya grandis. The sequence continues at coordinate 2,847,409 of JARHVA010000934.1, read as the reverse complement.
AAATTTTTCAAAAAATGGTAGTGTTCACTTGATGAACATGTTGTAAAAGAGGATATTTTTGAGAGTCATGTGACCCATGACAAAATTCATAATTAAGAAGTAGGGTGCAAACATTTCTTCATAGGAAATTATTCTTGTTATGCCCCTCCATCTCATAATCAATACACTATAACCCATTACGAGGTTCATGTGTTGAACCAGTAGTCAGATTCTATAGTTGGGAGGTTATTAATGTGATCTTCACTTCCATGAATGGGTTGATCCTAGTATCAACACTGCCTACTAGCTTAACCTAAAGTGTCACTTCAAGCACTTTATGGGGGTATGTGAAGGTATTCATAGATAGTGCTCATCTAAAGGGTACCAACAAACCTTGAAAAAATTATTATATGTGATGGGAGGGGTGAATATCATATGAAAGATTAGAGAGAAGAGTTTTTAAATTATGCATCATATAGGCACATGCTCTCAGATAATCCTTGGTTGATTTCCTTGACTGTTATGATGCCTTTTTATTAAAACTCATGTATATCAAACTCTTTCAAGAAGACTTACTTTATCATATCATAATCCATCATAGCTTGGTTTAGATAAAAATTTTGATACCAGGTATGGGCATAATCTAATAATGTCATCATAAACTTAGTTGCCTTGTACTTAGACTAAGTGATGCCCTGAACATGCCATTATAGCTCACAGTTAAGCATATATTCCATATCATTCTCTACATGGTGATACTCAGGAAAGTGCATTTCCATCCTATAATATACCTACTAAGGGTTTGGATCCATGTGGGGTGCTTATCCCCTTTATGTCTATGTTGGAGGTGGCCCTCCATTGAATACAACTATAGGGTGGAGCATTGACCCTATCATCATTAGTTGCACTATCATACTTATTGGTGTAATACCACTCACTTGTGGTGTCATGTCACTTCTTATGAGTTATTGCCTAGTTGGTGTAGCTAATATCCTCTACACAGGATGTTAGAACCTATGTTCATGCTTCCTAGGTTGGCACTTGATAAGTTTAGCAGACCTTCACTCAATTCCTCATAGGGAATCAATTTCTCAATCACAAAAACTTGATCTAAATCTTGAATCATATCAAATTCGACATCGATATTAGGTTTAGTTACCATTATTATATCTTTTAATGGAGAATCCAACACATGATCTTGTGTTTTAGGTTTAAATGGGGTAGGTGCTTCTAGTGTGTCCCCAGTCACCACATCTTGTAAGAACCCATTGTATCCTACACCTAATTATTGAGCCTAGTTTTTTTATTCTTCCTCTCCCTCTTCTCACTACTACAATTTAAAGGGTCCTTACCCATGCCCTTCCTACTTGCTATAGGTCCTCTCAGTACTTCTAGGTTCTAGATCCTCCATCATCATATGCTTTCACTTTCTATAGTTTAACCTCTAGATCTCTCGAGTGTCAAGTTATTGGTCTTTTTCCATCACACCTCACCTAATATTTCCCTTCTCACCTTTTATACTTGCTCATATGTGTAAGTATTTTTGCTTTCCATTATTACAATTTATATATCATAATCCACTAGCAGATTTTTTAGTTTGGTATTGAGTCCTTTGATTAACATGCCCCTTGGCTCATAAGGAAATTATTATTCTACTTCTTCAAGGAATGAGAAGGTTGACACTGTGAACTCCAACATGTATCTATTCAACATGCCACTCCACCACTTGTCTATAGCATGCATCCAAACATTATCTAGGATCTCCAACCTCTTTATTCACTCTATTGTTCACTTGATGCATTGGTCATAGCTTCATCTTCTAGAAGTAGTATAGGTAAATAACCATTGATACACATGCTCAGATGGGTCACAAAAGAATACCTCATATAGAGCATCATATAGGTTAGCTTGCACCCATTTCTCATCTCTAATTCTTTACATGTGGGATGCTTCTATGTGAAACTATCTTCCACTTTCTCTAGCTAACTCTCGATATTCTCAAGAAATAGTCAAAGCATCACTCTATTGGACCATTTTAGAAACTAAATTCAATACAATCTTAGAAATAAAACTAAATTGTTGTATAAAAGTTCACTAGCTTAACTTTTATGCTTAGTCCTATGCTTAGCTATCAATCTAAGTTAGTTCTAGACTTGATGTAGCTAGGCATGAGCATAATAAGGTCTAATACACTATTATGCTATAATCATTCTCACACAAGGTGAAATCCTTGTGAACTCACTTAAAGTACAATAGTGAAGGGACCATACCTACATTGGGCTGGTTACAACATGGTTTAACTTGGGTTTCATTATGGTCTAGTCATTGGTAAGATGGGTTCAGGAGGCCTACTAGTGCTAGGCTATTTTGGGGGAAATTAAAGAGGTGTGAGCCTCTTCAAAGGCACAAGTCTTAAGGTATAATTTCCTAACTAGATAGATAGAGCTCTTAATGGTGTAAATTATGGGAATGGTTGGGGTTTAAATACTCATTCTTTAGGGTAGCACTTGAGGTGTGGGTATTATAGACTTACACATTAAGGTTCATACACTTAGGCTATTTTAGGTAGGATGAATTTTCTATATGGCATGAGAATGCCATTAATGACTAGAGACAAACCTTTATGTAATAATGTATGCAAAGTAAGACTATACATTGCACATATATCCCCAACAGGATTATTCTCTTGCCGTGTTGGGGCTAAAGACTAAAAAGGAGAAAGAGAATGGGCATTTAAACAAGGAAAAATCCTTAGAAGTGTAGAAGGTAGAGCACTCAGAACAAAAGAAGTGGTCCTCTCTGTTTGGCAAGAAACCCAATGAAAAACTTCTCTTCCCGTCGGTTACTAGTAAATCTTACTGGGAGAAAGGTGAGTTTCAAGTATTTATCCTAGATTCTTTAATAGATTTTTCTGTGTCTTCTTTGGAATTCACCCTAGTTGGTAAATTTTAAGGGGCAAGACCAGACCTAGAATCCCTCACCAAGATGGTTAAAAGGAAATGGGTTATTCGAGGAGATGTTGAAATATCTCCAATGTTGAATGGTTTCTTTATGTTTAATTTCAACTATAAAGAGGACATGAATATGGTTCTGTGTGGAGGACCATGGTCTTTTGGCAAATGTTCTTTAACTATTAAAAAATGGGAGCCCAACATGGACCTATCAGATTCCTTCTTCTTTAACACTCCCATTTGGGTAAGACTGCCTGGACTTCCCTTAGAGTTTTGGCATGAGGACATATTTAGAGGTATAGCTAGCTCTTTTGGTGAACTAGTGGCATTGGACAATGCAACGATTACCAGATCCAAACTTCAACATGCCAAATTTTATGTTAAAGTTGCAAATTTGAACAACCTCCCAGAAAAAGTGGATTTAATTTCTAAGCATGGTAAAAAAATTCAAAGGTTTGTGTTTGAAGATCTGCCCAATTCCTGCTATGCTTGTAAAAAATAGGGGCATTGGGCCAGAAACTATCCTTACAAAAGGAAAAATTATTCAAGCAGTGTTTTGGATGAAAGAAAGACCAAGGTTCAGCACAAGAAAGTATGGATACCTAAAGAAAATAACCAACAAGAACTAAAGAAGAATGAAGATATTAACGTTCTGCATGTTGAGGAGGAGAAAGAGATCTCTATTGAAGAACCCAAAGGTCCACAATTAGATGTGGTTGAAGAGTCTGTGGTTGAGAAAGAAAATTTTGAGCAAGAAGGATATGGGCTGCAATCAGAAATCACAAATCCTGAACAAAGAAAAGATGAGTTGATAGATTTAACAAAACAAATTGTTGGCTATCAAAAGGTAGAAGACAGCTGGGGAGATGTAGAAGACAAAAATGAGCTAGAGGAAGGAAAATTCTTGGATGGAGCTGATAATAAATTAGAAGAGGGTGATCCTCTTCCTTCTAAGACTAGGGTGATTTAGGCTAAGAATGTTTACCCTCTGAAAATGCTAAAATAAAAAAAGACCATTACAAAGGGGGTTGAAATAAGAAGTAGGTAAAAAGACTAGAAAATGAAGGCAAAACACCTGGTTTCTACTAGGGATAAATCTAGAAAAGGAGATGTACAGATCTTAAAAATGAAACCAGATGTTGGCTCTCCAGACCGACCGGGAAGAAGATCTGCAAAGAAAAATAGAGAATTAGAAAGTAAGTAGAATATTGCTGATGGCAGGCAGGCAACTATTTTGGATTTTACCCCTCAAAAATAGATAGAAAATCTTTAGTTAGAATTTTAAGGGGCGGAATACTAAATGGTTAATGATGATGCCCTGTTTCTCCTAATTTTGCTGCTAGTTCCTAGTAGGCCTAAGGATTGTTTATCCTGGTGCTTTTAAATGATCTATCCTCTTATTTTTGTCAAAGGGTTTTGGGTCCCTTCAAAACCTATTTTTACCTCAATCTAAAACATTTCACATATAAAAATAAGTCATAATCATAACACTACTCAGATTATAATGTGAGAATCAAAACTCTAGTTCTTCAACAACATGCTTCATTGACTTTATTTTTTAGATTACAAATTTAAAGATACAAAAGTAGATCAAGTGCTTTTATTTAACCTTGCTCATGCCTAGTGGTTCACAAGTGATCTTGGGCTATACATTTAGACTACCTAATAAAAATCATATAGAATAATAATACTTAAGGTTGGATCTCTATTTTAGTAGAGATTCATTATATTAATCACCTCTCCCCTTCTTCAAATTCCTTCCTTCTTTTATAGGAAATTAGGCATCTCTTTACTAAGTTGTATGGGTGTGTACCAAGTGATGAGTTGTCATTGGGGGTTGTTAGTCCACTAGCTCCACTACATTTCTCAAGTTAGATGAGTGCACATTGTATGTTGAACTATCACTGGGGGGTCGTTATCTTACCTAATTCACTCTTTTGACACTTGTGCTTCTCGAGCCACCAAATACAAGTTCCAATAGGGATATCCTTTAAAGGTTGGCACCACACAACTACCTGGTAGCTAGTACAAGATCCTTGAGGATTCCTTTAGTTGGTGCCAAAAGGTACAAAAAGGGAGAAATCACTCCAAATATAACCTCATTCCAAGATAGGTCAAGTTGGTATAGTTCATGTAGTTGGTAGAAAAGGGGGCCTAATATCCACTCCATTATTTAGTTTTTATTTTGCTTAAGTAAATCCTTTATAGGTATAGTGATTTCTACATAATTTATAATAAATTTATGGTGATATCCCATATATATTATTATTATTTTTCTTACCTCTTTCTATGTTTTATGGGGTGGTAGGTTGATAATAATCATTGTTTTCAATATATCTATGATGAATCACTCCTTATAGATTATGTTTCCCTATAATGATCCTAACAGGGTCATGAAGACATACTTATTTAGGTTCAATGACATATTCAATTGTTTACAGCATTAAAACATTAGTTTCAAAGCCTAAACATGATATTTTAATAACCCATGTATCATTCATCATTTGAATACACCTCCAAAAAATCATAAATACATTTATGATGATATTAAATATTGTCTATGTATTATTCAATCCAAATGGAATTATATTGTACATGAAGGAACCCAATTCCATTACAAACATAGTTTTTAATTATTCTTATGATGTTATCTTTACCTAGTGATAACCGAAAAAACCATTTATAAATGAATATACTTCTCTCCCTACTACACTTTCTAAAATTTCTTCAGTGAAGGGTGTTAGAAATGGATCATGCATACATGATTTATTTAGTTCCTTGTAATTAAAAATATATAAAATTCAACTATTTTATTATTTTGAATGACCATCCAACTTATCCATTCTAATACCTCTACTAGTGTGATGATATTGTTAGCCAACATTTTATCTAGCTCAATATTATCTTTGGTTCAAACATTGGGGTTGGGACAATAGGATCTTTTTTTTAATGGTTTCGTAACTTATTTTTTAAAAATCATCATTATTACATATTATTCAATTAATTTTAGTTTTAAAGGTTATAATAAATAATTCTTCAAATTATCCTATAAATTTAATGATTTTCTCTACTTCTGCCTCACTCTAATGGTTTACTATTTTTGTTAATTTAGAATTTTCCTCTTTAGATATATTTTATTATCTAGTTTTGAATGGTTGGTAGAAATTTTGTGTTTTATCCTCTATAATTTCAATTGATTGTCTTTTACCTTCTTTAAATTATATTTTTATATTTTTTGGTTTGTCTTCTCCATTGTCAAATTCTTGATTGGCTATTTTTTTGAAATTTGTTTGTTCAACAACTTTTACTTGGTTGTTATTATATTACAAATTTTTAACTTGTTTTGTGATAATTCCAATTGTCCTCCAATCATCTGTATGTCACATTTATGTGATTTTATTTGTAGTTTTTCCAAATTGAGTTTTTGTGATATCATCTAGTACCAATATAAATGTTTTAATTTCTTGCAGTGTTCTACATACCCTTGTATCAAGATCCCAAAAGTTAAATGTCCAATGAAAATCAATTTCTAGGTCATCCCAATTACTATTCATGTCCTTGGGTATTTATTGAGGGTCTAATAAAATAATTTTATCCAAATAATTTTATCAATTTCATCTTTTTAGTCCCTTTTTTTTATAATTTAGGATATGTATCTTAGGGATATAGATACTTGTATATTGTGTTATTTTCTAAAAATATCCTTCTTCCTCAATAAAATTTATCTTTAATAAAATCTTGAAGGATTTCTAGTTTGGTATTAAAGCTTTATGAGTGTTCCACCATCTTATGGAAATGGTAATAAGCACATCATTTATTTACATAATTCTTATATTTTCTAGAGGAAATACCCTTGGAATCTATTTTATATATTCTTCCACATTTTATATTCTCTTAAATTCTGGTAATTTAATGTGTGAATATCCTATTTCAATGTGTTATACTTTTCATGTTCATAGATTCTAATTTATTTCTACAATATTCTTCTTTTTCTCTAGTTGGATTTTATTCACATAATGAACTTTTCTTACCCTTATTTCTAGATCTCTTTATATCCATGCTTCAATGTCTTCTTAAGATTTTGTTTTTATTTTTTTATTTATAATTCAACTTCTTTTTCCTCATTTTGTTCATAATCCTCATCAATTTATTTTGTTTTCTTTACCATGTATACACCTGATAACTCATCAAAATATGTTTCTCCATTTTCAAGTCATATCTCTTTAGACCATGTAGCTTACCAGTATATCACATTCAAATTTCATCTCTTATTCTTCTAAGTTAAATATACCATTAAAAACTACAAACCATTCCTAATTTAATTGTGTTCGGTATCTTGTGCCATAAATGTCAAGAAATTTTAAATCCACCTTCATTTTTATGCCCATAACATTTACTTGTACATTATTAAGGTAATATCATAGTTTAGTTTAAATAGATATAATTTTTCAATTAATTACAATGTGCTTCTTAGCATAACATCTATATTGACCCCAAGGTCTAGTAACATCTTTATTTATGTTCCCTAATTTTTTACATCTAGAAAGATACCTATCTTTTTCAAATTTTGGTTCACTCAAAAAAAAATTATTTGAATTTTTTATTTATTAATTTTTTATTTTATTATTTATGTATATTCTCTTGTTTAATCCAATATTTATAAATTTATGTAAGTTTTTTCATCAAATCTCTTTTCTTGCTAATTTTAATAATTTTTTTCAAATTTGTGATTTCATTTTCATCAAAGTATGTTAATTTGGTGTTTTCCTTATTTTGTATTTATTTAATATTATTGTTTTAATATTTTATATTATTTTTCATATCCATAAGTGTTTGGGTAATCCTTGTCACCATATTTATCTAATTCCTCTTTCAATTAAACTATTTTCTCTTCTCCTTTTTCAGTGGTGACCCTACTACAAGTAGTCACCACCACTCTTTGTTTTGATTAATTTAGTGTTATTCCATGTGTTGATGCCTCTAAATGTATCATAGGTGATCTTAGTGTTTAAATAAATTCTCATTTTAGAACTCAAATAATTCATATCATGAGTAGTAGGTTGTGGTAATTTGATTACTTATGATGAAATAACAGCAAAACAAGCAAGCTATTCCACAATATTTATAAAACTTGGTGGTTGGGAACCACCTTGGTACTCCCAAAAATATTTATAAAAGATGTAGTAATATATACTAATAAAATTGAATTATGATCAAATTATAAGTCTAAGGACTAATCTAAAATGAATATTTACAATGATATTACGCTACAGTGATTTGGTTGAAAAAAGGAGAAAAAAGGAAGGGTAGGGTAGAAAGAAAATGTGTTGTTGATCTCTACCTCAAACATCATGACAAGGTTTAAATTCATATTGAACATACATTTAACCAATGTATATCATGAAATATCATATACCCAAATCTTACCATACACCAAGAAAGTATCAAAGGATAATATGAAGAAATATAAGTAAGAACTAGTTTTACTTTAAAGATTTATTACTAAAATCAAATTGAATATGCATATCCTTATATAGAGAAAATAAAATTAATTAAACCTAATAACATTAAACTAATATAGAATTTACATAAATTAACAACCCTGTATTTAAGATGAACATCCAAAATTCTTTAAAACCATTCAAATTTGAGATCCAAAATAAATAATTCAAAGAGAAGCTATAATGACAATTCACAAAAACAATTGAGACAAATTTTGAAGTATTCCCTGATTGCATTAAATTTCTCCAAAATTTACAAAGTATTTTTTATCTTTCAAAACTCTCTCCCCTTCTTTAAAAATGACAATGATCCTTTTATAGACTTCAAGGAAGAATGTCAGTCAGTTGCATCAACTTAAAAGTGTAAAAAATATAAATGACAACTATCCTTTCTACATTTTTTTTAGAATACACTAGACTTTCTAAAATAGACTAACATTTAGGAAAATGTTCTAACAAGTTGTACATGCATTTACAAAAGAATATTCCATTTTCAAAATTTTACAATTCTTCCACAAAAGTGAATATTCCTAACTACCTAGTGGACCTTGTGCTGATGAAGTCCCTTGATCCTATTGAATTAACCTCATTTCCTTTTGATGTTGTTCATAAATAAGTCTAAAACTAACTATAGGTTCTAGGAGGAGCTCATCCTTATGATTCACTACATCTCCCAGGTTTCTATCATTTCTCTCAAAAGCCTCTTTCATGTTCCTCACCTTGGTGATCTCCTCCTCTATCATCAGTAATATATCCATGACCCTTGTCAACCCATGACCTATCTTGGCTCTTCTTTCTCACCTCCTACATGACCAAAGTGGTCTTTTGTTTAAACTCATCATCTACAATGATGAGCAAGGAGCTAATTTTTTTAGGTGTTGCAATCATTGTCCCCAAGAATCATTCAATTATATCTAGTAACTCTTTATCATCATTGATGAGTCTCTTTAAGAACATGGACCATGTGCTAAAACTATTGATTTTATCTATAATCAATCCCAAGATGGTTTTGAGATGAGAAATGATGATGGTCTTGAAACTAGGGATTGTCTCCCCTATTAAGATGTTAATTAAATCCTTCATCTTATCCTTGGAATTTTACCATTGGGTGATTAAGCCCTTGGCTATTGTATCCTATTGGTTTAACGTACCCTGTGTTTCCCTTATTGACTTCAAACATTCAAACATGTCATGAAATGATCCCTCAAACATTTCAATCATTTTATATGGAATAGATAAAACATCTTTTTTCTCTAGATTCTCCTTCTGCCTCCATAATTTTTCTATTTGTTGTTTCATGCCCTTGATGCTAGTTTGTAATTAGGAAATTAAACTTGGGCAACCTCAAGTATATCCTCTTGAAAAATAGGGTGCTCACCTAGTTTTTTACCCTCCATTTGAATCAATTTAATGAAGGGTTATACCTTTTTTAAAAGTGAATTCCTCCCTTGCAATCATAGATCTTTTTTTAGAAACTCTTTGTAATCTAGTTGTTGTTGGGTCAAATTTGACACCAAATGAAGAGTGCATAATATTTAGAGGATCTAGGGTCTCAATTTATGAGCCACTTTAAGATCCAATAATAGCCACTTATCTTTCCTTCTCTAGTTTTTTTAGCTCCATAATCCATGGTTTGAGCTACTCATGAACATGGATGTTAATAGACTTTATAATTTCCCATTGATGGTGTAGAGTTGGGATCTTTTGTAGTTTTACATATATGAACCACTCCATAATGGTTTGTCCATAAATAAGGTTCTCATAATTGAATAAATTGACCTTAGTCAAAGGGTGAGTGAGGCTTAATTTCGACTTCTTGGTTCCTGTAGGAACTAAAGGCTAGCTTGGCCTTTCTCTTTTGAGGTGGAATAATTGGAACTAAGTCTAAATCTATATCCTTCCCATTTTAATTTTTTACTTACTCATCTTGAGTTTGATGATCCTCTTCCTACACCTCTTCCTCATCTAATCTGTAAATGCTAGCTAGTGCCTCTAAGACATCTTCCAATGTTTCCCCATGATCTAATGAAATAATGTCAATGAACTCAATAGGTGACTCTACATTTTTAGGTTTGGTAAAAGATGATCCCCCTTAACTAGGTCTTTCTTCAAGATTCTATTTTCCTACCCCTTGTGTAAAATATACCTCTACCTATTATAGAGGATGCCTAGAAGATGGTCCTGATAGAAAATGGTACTGTAGAGACCCAATCTATTATATTTCACTAGCTAGCTTCTCATCTATCATAAATTTGGCCTCAAGTTTGATGTTTTCCTATTTTAATTTGGCTAATACTTCTAAAAATTAAGATTTTCATATGTACATTAAATCATGGACATAGAGCTGATGTTTATATGTCATGTTAATCTATTTGGATTTCAAATGTTTCACAACGTTATCTTGGGGGTCCTAATGTCTCAAATCATCAAGATATAAATTGATTGAGTCTCTATTCCTGAAAATGGTGTCCACATTATCTTTAATCTAAAACACAATTCTACTAGTAATCAAAAGGAAAGGATGGAGTAGCCCCTTCCTTTTGCCTTTGTATATACCATCAATACCATGGAATAATTGGTATGCCATCTCTTATTTATCTAGCTTGGTGGGTACATATACTAGTAATTTAACTGGTTGACATAAGTTTCCCTCTATCTTGATTGTAGTATAGTTAGGATATAACCAAATGTCTGTAATAAGTTCCACATACTTCTTTATTAAGGGACTTACCCTCATCATAGGTAGACCTATAATAGCCTCTACTAGGGTTGGGTACACACAGTCATAAATGAATTGTATGTGGTTCCTATACTTAAATATATGTATTTTGGAATAGTAATGGGAGACTATTTTCCTTCCATCAAGTGACTAATTTTTGATGTCAAGGATTTTGGTAGTGATCAATAGAACATTCAAAAGATAAGACATCATAAATAAGTGATTGATAGTCCTCTTCTTTATGGAAAAAAATTGTTGCTTTAGTCAAATATTGGTCATCTCACTTAATGGGGGAGTAAGTCCCTTTTCAACCATAAAATATATATAAGGGGCCTAAATTTTATTCACATAAGTGGTGGAGGGGGGCCCAGACAATCTGTTGAGCAAATTCATAATCATTATAATTCCTACCTTGAATTAGGCATTTAAGATCTTTCCAGTGGGATCTTAGATCACATGGGTTCTTGAATACAACCATGGGGAAAGGGTGTTTTTCAGGTCATTTTTTTTAGACCATTCCCTAATCATGGGTAGATCTACCTAAGGTATGGGGGAGATATAAGTGACTTTCCTAAAACTATGTCCATGGACTATCATGTCCTGATCAATTTTATAATCTTTAAAAATAGGGGAAATAACATTGATGTAATGTAATACCTCTAGTTTCACTACCATGTGGTGAATATTGGTCATCTGGATGATGACTATGTTGTAGTATCTCTAACATACTATGGCATTATTTTCATCTTATTTGGTGATCACTTATAACTCTTCAATTGCCTAGAAAATCTTGGACTAGTTATTATCCTTGGTCAAATTCAATATCCTTGAAGACCCATGTCTAAAGTAAAATAATCCTTTGTGTCCTCCCTATTTTATTGATTTCATGTTTCCATGATTGTGAGATTTATAAATTTCTCACTAATGGTCTACAAATTACTTATAGATCAATTTATATTATTTAGGTGACAATTGAGCTCTCACTGGTTTTACTGTGATCAAATTGGAATCAAATCAAGGATTCTATAGATGCTAGGGATTTTTATAGGTCTTTTCAAGCTTTAATGGTGGAATGTATTTTCACTTAGGTAATTTCATTTATTATATTTGATGAGGACTTTGAATTTATACCTTTGATTTTTCTAAGCCCATAAAATCTTTGTTTTTTCCCATTTATGCTTAGGTGGCATCTATGTGGTAGCTTTGTGGCATCCAATTCATCTTTTCATGACATTTTGTTCATAAATGATATAAAACTTGACCATTTCCTTTCTGAAATTTTGTATTTTATCTCACTCCATCAAATCATCTTGTACTTATCAATGTGAGTTATTAATCTCAATCCTGGAAGTTACATGTCATTGGTTGTCCTTTATATCAGTCCCCATGGTTGTGCCACTTGGTAATCCCATAGGCCTTATAAGTTCTACATCTCTACCAATCTTGAAGTGAATGATTTTGTGTCATGTAGTGGCTACATGATTTATCAGAGGTTTCATTGAATAGTCCATAGTAATCTCACTTCGCTCGATCATCTTGATTTGATTAGATGCGAATCATCAATCTTAAAAAGGTGCACACACTTTAAGTTATCATGGGATCATGTGAAGAACTTAGGTTAAATACTTTATTCTAAGGTTTTATTTTGTGTTAATAAACATGAAATAATTATGAATCTAAATTATTTAGGCTACGTTTAAATCATATCAAAATGGGACCCAATATAATAAAGAGGACATGACATAAGGTTTTTTGACCTAAGCTTTTTATCACATTAATAAATACGAGGTAAACCTTGGGATAAATGATTTAAGATAGGATTCATACCATAAGACCTCACATTTTGTCAAGCCTCACTAATAATCCCATAAAATATTCCACAATACCATGGGGGTATGTATATATAGACTAGGTATAAGGTTTTTAACTAAGGTCTAGTCTAATGTTAAAAAACATGATTCAACATTATGATAATATTCAAGCTAAGTCTATGGAATTTATAATTTTACCCCATATACATTTAAATTTTAGGTCAAAACATATCTTCCAATTAATCTAAAACCAATCTTAACATTAGAACATAAAAATTCCAAGTATGATTAAGGCAAATAACATGTTCACTTATCTAATTGAGATTGAATTTTGATGGCCTCATGGATGTTAATGAAGTTTTCATGAACATCAAAATTAAGATATAGTAATTTATCACTGGGGATTAAATTTTATGTTCTCATAGAGTGTGAACATCAAAATTAAGATCTATAAATGTATCACTAGGGTTTAAATTTGATGGCCTCATGGATGTTAATGACAACCTCACAGATGTCAAATAATGGGCATAAGAATGTAAAAACTATTATCTAGTAATGTATCATTGGGGCTTAAATTTGATGGCTTTACAGACATCAATGATGGTCTCACAAATGTCAAATTATGGGTATAAGAACATTAAATTTAAGTCCCATAAAACATAGTAGGCCCTATATAAATTTTGACCCATTACACATCATTTAATTGGCTTCATCCAAGAAATCGTGAACCATTGATCATGATATGAGTAGTTAGCGATGATTGGTTCCTACAGTGAAAAATGGATTAAGTAAGCTTGGGACCTCATATAATATAGACAAATATTATAGACTAATGTTTTGTTTACATTAATAAATATGAATAGGACTTAGGATTAAAGTCTATAATCTAAGATGAAAAATAATAAATCATGGACCTTTAAAATAATTAAAATTACTTAACATAAGTCTTTAGCCTAAGGTTGAATTGTATTGATAAATAAAATAAAACCTTAGGATAAGACTTAGGTTAAGTCTATGTCATAAAGGGGGTCCCTCTTCATTTTGTGCCATCTGATCTTTGACATTTAATTAATTTTCAGCTATTGATCATGATCTAAATGATCGAGCATGATTGGTCCATGGGGTAATTTCTTGGATCTATCAGGATTATCTTGCTTCACTCGATATTCAATTTTTGTTTAAGAATAGGTTGTTGATCTTGTAAAGAAGTGTGATATTTAAGTTAGGGCCTATAGATATGAAGTGACTTAGGTTAAATCCTTAAGACTAAGGTCTCATTCATGTTAATAAACATGAATGGGGGCTTAGGATTAAGACATTAGTCTAATCTTGCAAAAAAAGGGACCTTGCAAATTAAAGATAGACCATGTAAAGAAATTAAAAGGATCCTACAAACATTAATTTTAGATCACATTAAAATAAAAGGGGATAAAGGAGATTGGGACATAAAGGGGACCAAGCTTATAATTTTTTAGGCTAAGGTTTGGTTGTGTTGAAAAACATGACCAAGCCTTAGTATAAAAAAATAGGCTTAAGTCTAAACATATTTAAAATGTTCCCATGTAAATTTTTCTTGCTATTTTTTGAATTTGGTCTAAAAGAATCTTGTGTTAGGGTTTATGAATGAAGATTTTAGGAAACTTGAACATGTATTTAACTTGAATTTTAACAACAAAAGGCTAGTAAAAGGTCAAAATAAGATAAAATCACTAAAATTATGAAACCCAGGTATGATCCCATCAAAGATAACTCCATTAAACCTGTGATATGAAACATAGAGATCCACTGTTAGCAATATTAGGCAATAAATACTCATGTTCAAGTTATAACCTTTGTATTTCTGGAAATTAAAAATTTTAATCATAATGATCTTCCCAAAAATTGATAACATGATTATTTCATAATTTTACTATTAACCCATATATTAACATTACCATATAAATCACTATAGACTCTCTTAGGGGCTTGTCTATGTTTAGGCTAAATTTGGGTCAACATGAAAAGACCTATCAGATAACCTAATGAAGTGAGCAATTGTTTAAAAAGGAAGATCATTATAACTCAAATTACCTCAAGGAATATTTTTAAAAATATATGACCAACTAGAACAAGGGGTGGATGATATTCAAATGCAAATAATGTGCAAGACATGTTAATGATGCTCTAGTCAAGTGAATTTCAACTTCAAAATACAAATTTTGCATAATTTTAACACAATTTTCCCCATTTTTTAGCAATGGGGGTATGCTTCCCTCAACAAATGGTGAATTTTAGAGGAAACATAGAAATATGTTAGAATTCAAATATTTTACTTTAGATAAATAATTAGGTTACCTATTCCACTTGATAAGTTCCATCATCAAAATTAATTTATGGTTAAAATAGATCTTTTACCTACAAGATTAGGATCAAACATCAAAACCTAGCCATGATATGTGTGTGCTTTGATTCCACTTACTATTTTTCATGTGGTTTAGGGGATAACTTCTAGGTTTCATGCCTTTAATCATTAACATTGACTCACAACATGTTTGAATATTCATTAAAAACCATGCTTTACCTTAGGGAATACTTGGGTATTATTCTATTTCTATCCAAACATGCATATCCCTAATAAAAATTCATTTAGCTCCTTTCATGACTTTATTCCACAACAAACCAAGCATCCATAGCCCTAGTGTAGGTTACCAAAATCACCTTTACTTGGAAATATTTTGATTTTTCAATAATCTCCTATTTTTGTATTTTTTAAACCATTTAATATTTCTAACAAAAGTTGGGAACTAGGTTATCCAAGTGTAGGGATATTGTCAAGTGTTTGATCCTTAAGCCATCACCTATGGTTAAAACCTTTATCCTAGGTAAGGATGTGTGTTAAGTGCAAGCATGACTATGTTCTAATAAGTTAATCTTTCATCCCATACGTGATATTTTTCTTAAATCCAAGTTTAGATCAAAACAATGTTTAACTTCTTACAAAAAATTTAACCTATCGACTTAGTCTTTACTAGTTTTTCTAAATCATAACATTAAGCTCATATTTTAGATCCATGGTCAACATTTGATCAGATACATACCTACATTTCTAAACCTGTGGATTTTTTGAGATTTTTGAATAAACTTTGAATTGAGGGCTATCTAGGACTTATTAGAAGCAAGGAACCAAACAAAGAAATAAAACACACAATAAAAAGTGAATAAGCAAAAATAAAATAACAAGCAAATAAATATGTACACACAATGGATAGTAAATAAAAAGCATAAGGAAACTAAACTAGCCTACCTACACTAAATCTAATTAGTCTTATATATTTACTCCATGAAGACCCCAAGAGGAGCAGTAGAAAATTAATGCTTGAGGTACTACCCATTGGTGGGAAATGTGAATTATACTCCTTATATGTCTTTTGCCTTGAAGGTGTTATTCCCAAATGTCTTGATAATCTAGTACGGGCCTATCCATAGAGGTGTGAACTTTCCATGTTTTCCCTTAAGTTAAAATGCCTCATCCCAAATAATAACTAAGTATCCTTGTATAAACACCTCTACCTTTGATCTCTTATCAAACCACCTCTTTACCATGGTCTGGTGCCTACTAAAATTATTAAAAGCTTCTTCTCATACATCTTCCATTTGAATGATGTCCAATAGTCTGGAATTTGCAAGGTCATGATCTTTTTCCATAAATTCATGCATGAACATATATAAAGGTAACTTGAGGGTGATAGGTAAGTTGGGATATTGGCCATACACCAAGAATGGTGATGCCTTTAGGGCCTATTTAATTATCATTTTATCTACCCAAAGGGCATATTTGAGAAACTTATGCCAAGTTCTGGGTTTGTCTGATGTAGATTTATTTATTACTTTCATCAAGTTATTATTAGTATATTCAGACACTCCATTACCTTTAGGTTAATGGTTGGATGATAACTTTATAATGATACTATTATCATATGCCCATTCTATCATTTCGATGGGTGTTAAATTAAAACCATTGTCACATATTAGGGAGACTAGAGTTCTAAATCTAGTGCATATTTTTTCTTCTAAAAAAGTGGTCCCTTATTCATTTTTGCATTTCTTAGTGGCCACTACCTCAGTCTACTTAGTGTAATAGTTAGTAGTTGTCAAAACATACCTATGACCATATAATTAATTTTGGTTGATCACCCCCATAAAATCTAGTCCCTACTCAGCAAAAGGTTTGTCTACCATTACTGGATGTAACAACATTACTACTTTTCGATCTTTTATGCCAAATATTTGGCATGAGTGGCATTCCATCACATGCTTTTGATCATCTTTGAAATTTGTGGACCAATAATAGCCAATTCTCAAAATTTTATGGTTTATGTTTCTTTTAGATCGATACCCACTTCCTAGCTTCTCATGAAAAGTGCTCATTATCTCAGTGACTTCTTCTTTTAAAATGCATCTTAGATAGACACCTTTCAAGTTATTTTGGTATAACAATCCATTCTTAATATAGTAATGGTTTTCTTTGAGTCTTAAAGCTCTCTTCTATTCCTTGGTCAGTCTTTTAAAACAAGTACCATTAATCAACAAATGAATGATAGGATCATCCTAGTCATTAGTCTAAAAGTTTTGTTGATCAACTTGCATGACACATAACCTAGGGTTAGCATTGGAAATAATTTGAATCAAACATTAGCATCTTACTAATTTTTCAATCTTGATCTTAATGTCATATTCTTACAAGATAAACATCCACTTACCTCTTCACTCTCCAAGTTTATTTTGTCTTAGCATGAGCTTTGTGGCTAGGTTAGGTAAGATAACATGCACTATATTTCTAATAATGTGGTGTCTACATTTCTTTATTGATTTTACTAATGCACATGCTTTTTTATAAATTAAAAAATAATTTAACTCAAAAATTTTAAAATTTGTGCTCATGAAATCAATTAGATGGTCACATCCATCAATTTTCTAAGTTAAGACTACAATAATAATATGGTAAAAAGCAAAGGAGTAAAGGTAGAAATCCTTGGATAAGTCTTTCTTGTTAGGATTAGAGCTTGACCAATTACCTTATTGATGTCCTTAAAGGCTTTCTTATTTTCCTCATTCCAAGTGATTTTGGTATCCATTTTTAGCATGTCATTCAATGGTTTGACAATTTTTTCAAAGCCAAAAATAAACTTGCTTACAAAATTAATTTTGACAAAGAATAATTTTCGTTCTTTCCCAATGTTAGGAGGTTATATCTTTGATATAACTTGTATTATTTTAGGATATATATATATATATATATATATATATATAAACACCTTATTAGTGACATGGCCTAAAAATTTACCCTTAGTAACATAAAAAATATTCTTCTTTGGGTTAAGGGAAATCCCATACTTTTTGCAACTTTCAAATACCTACTATAAATGCATAATGTAGTCTTCCTTGTTCTTAGAAAAAATAGTTAGATCATCCCAATATATAATGATTCATTTACCTACCAAACCTTGAAAATCATGGTCCATGGACCTTTGGAACATTGCTCCTACATTGATTAGTCTAATGGCATCCTCTTTTATGAAAATGTGCCCCATTTGGTAGTGAAATTAGTCTTCATCATATCTTCTTGTTTTACTAATACCTATTTATACCTTGAAAATACATTAATAAAGGACATCATAATAAAACTATAAACACTTTGTATAACTTGGTCCAAAGAAGGCAAAGGATAGTTGTATTTTTTAGATGACTTATTTAAATTCTTAAAATCAATGCACAACCTTATTTCACCATTCTTTTTTTTTACTGAGACCAAATTAGTGACCCAAGTAGAGTGCCTAATGGGAAATATAATATTTGTTTCTAAAAAAATTTCAATGTCTTTGAAAATAATCAGTTCTAAAATAGGGTTGATAGGCCTCTACTTTTGTCTAAAAGGTTTGCAATGTTTCTTCAAGGGTATTATATGAGTGATGACTTTTGGATCAAAAATCTTTAAGTCATCATAGGGCCATGTTATTATTTCTTTATAGTTTATCGTAGGTCTTTGGGATTTTTATCTTTAATGCTTGTACATGTTTTTCCAATCTTAACTAGATTAGGTTGATCTTGAGGTCCAAGATCAACTTACTTATAATCCTTTCCACTTACTTTGGGAATCCTAGTATTCTCAACCAGCATATCCTAGTCAAATAACCTCTCCAAGGTAATCATGTCTTTTGTAATTTTGTTGTCATTCAAATAAATTACTTTACCATCAAATTTTCCATCTTATTCAAGAGTATTCTCATTGGCCTCATCTATGACATGTGCCTCAAATACTCTTGAATTGGTTATGAAATCTAGGATCTATTGGTCATCATTGAAGACTTGAATATGGTTTAAATTTTCAAGGTTTTAAGGGTATGGAACCAACTCAATGCTAAAGTTCTAAGGGTCAAGGTTTGGCACAAGATTGATTACAACTAAGGCAAGCTAATCAGTAACCTTGTTTTCTTCCCTAGGGATGGAAACAATGTTAAATGCATAAAAATATTCCAACAAATCCATGAATCTAAATTTGTATCTCTTGAGGGATGATAATTTGCACTAGTATCTACTCCTTACCTAATAGACTACTAGCTCTAAGTTACCATGAACCAATGATTATTTGACTTTGTACTTGATGGCAAATTGTAAACATAAGATCAATGCTTTGTATTCTATAGGATTATTAGTGCATGAAAATTGAATTTTGTAGGAGGCATGATATATCTTACAAATAGGGTTGGTCAGGATAACTCCTAATTTAGACCCATACTTACATCTAGCCCCATCAAAATGCAAATTTTTCAATCTAGGAATAATATAAGAAGGTTTAGAATCACATACATTGGTAGTTTTAAGAGTGAAAATTTCCAAATCAGAGTCAACTATGTTCACCTTTTCATTCACAAAATTTTATTTTATGATCATATGCATCATTTGAGGTTCTCTTTCCACTCTAATTTTATTTGGGACTCCTTTCCATGGTAGCCAAAAATGAGAAAAATTAGTGGACATATATCCATTTAGGGCGCCTTTTTCCATTCCTTGCTTAACATAGAATCATAAGCATCAAGAATGTCTACCACTTGGAAGTAAATAACTTGATGGATTCTAGGTTTAGAGGCAAGTTGCATATGGACATTTAATAATTCTATAATTACCTTGATTATAGACTTATCTAACTAAGTGGCAACTCTATCAAGTTTGATAGGAGTCAATCCAAGTTGCTTATAAATACCTATTAGTATAATGTTGGTGGATACACTAGAATCTAAAAAAAATTATGTAGATTCTTACCAAACATTCTAACCATAATCAGAAAAGGTGGGGATTCTATTTTAGCTTTGTACATAACAACAATGGCATTGTCAGTCTTGGATGGATTGTTAGGTTTCTTAGACAAGGACTCCAATAATAGGTCCCTTTATTCAGTGATCTAATTCAATTCATGCAATGTGATGTTAGCCTTTATTTTCTCCATTTCCTCCATAATATTATACCCAATTTTATTTGAATAAATAAATGAATCATTACATCATTTATAAATACTTCCCTTTGGAGTCTCTAGGTTATTATTTGATGTAGTATCTGGAGGAGTGTTAAAGTTATTTGGAGGTGTTGAAGTAGTCAAAGACTATTTCTGATCTTTGTTCCTTAGAGGATAAGTCTTATTTAATAACTTCTAAAAAGCATGGAATTCTTCAAGAACATCATTAAGTTTATTATCTTCTTGGAAAGGGAAGTCAAACATCTCCACCATGAAGGCTTGGTTGGAAGATTTGGACCCTGATGCACATATACCATTTTATTTATTAGGAACTACTTAAAACATATCCAATTCTTCTTGAAAATCCTTAAAGGCTTTAAAAAATTCAATGCAATCCATTTCACCATGCTTAGAATTACAATAAACTCAATAGTAATCATTTAATGCAATATCAATAAGATTAATGTCTATGGTCTTCTTATTAGTAGATGATTCATTATTCTTATTAGTATGGAAACTATCATTCTAGAATAAATTATTAGGTATTTTGAATATTTTAAATGAGAATTTCCTACCTAAGCTTTCTCCTATTTGGCTAACTTGCTTTTGCAATTGAAGGAAATCAATGCTAAGCTTTTAGACAATATTTAAGATAGAGTCATTCTCACTCTTAGGAGCTTCTAAATTATGAACCTAATTATTATTAGCACCATTGGTTGGTACCAAATCCTTTTGATCATTTGGATTAAACCTAGTTTCATTATGGTTCAATAATCCTAAGTTCTGATTGGGAGTAGCATGGCTCAAGGGTAATTCATTCAAAGTTGGGATCTGATTCAGAGTTGATATATTTTGATTATTATTAGGAGAGGTATTCAAGATGGGAATATGTGGGTTGACATTATAAATGGCATAATCCAACTGACCTTGGTCTTGCATCTGATCATTGATGATCAATGTTTTAAAATAGGCTAAAGCTAGATTATTCATAGATCTAATATCCCTCTTTATGAAAATAGAGGTAATAGGATCTAAAGAATCCTTATGGATTTCTAGAGATAAAGCATCATCTGGTTTGTAGGGATATATGGTCTGACTATATATCTTTTGAAACCTATCATTAAATGCTCTTATAGGTTCATTTTCATCACTTTTGATCATGGTGAATTTTTGGTACAATACACAAAGACTAATAATTTTTCCAAATTGATCAATAAAAACATTATTAAAATGGTCCCAACTATTAATGTAATTTTTAGGTAAATTTTAAAACCATTTTATAAGAAAAATCCTTAAAAGTAAAAGGAAATACCCTACATGTTACATCCTCATGGACTAAATTTATAAATATTAATGTAACTTTGAATTATTTAATATGTTCCTCTCTAGTTACAATATTGTTTGGGCTAAATATTGGCAAATATTTCTTAGGGTTATGAGGAAGGTCATGTACCACACCTGGCACATTGATAGGAGAGCCACCCAACCAAGCCATACTTTGATGAAGGTCAAATCCAAGATTAACTTGGAGTGGTGAAGTTAGAAAATAATTCAAATGTTTATGTCTACCTTTGTCTCACCTAGCTCTCCTATGGATTTCTAGTTCAAGCAGATGTTCTCTTATTATTAGATGTGGCATTGTTTTGATTCTTAGCAATTCTAGCTTGAGAAATTTATATTGTGTTTCAAATATGATGTGTCAAATCAATATTTACAAATAATAAAGATTAAAATTTCACATTAAGTGAATTTTATAAATATTCATGTAAATAACAATAAAGGACTAAGATCTTCAACCAAACTAGCTCAAAGATATGTCTAAATACATAAATGTGAATGATATTTACAACTCTAAGCTCAAATGAGCTCAAATTTTCAAAGTATCTATGAATATTTAACCAAAATAGCTATTTCTAACCTCAAACCTATTTAATTGACAAAGTTAAAGTCATCTTTACTGTAATCAAGTGTATACTTCAAAGAATCTTTAACTTTGTCTAAAGGAAGCATAAATATGGGTATGAAACCATGAAGATCACCAAATTTTACATAATTATGCTAAGATAAACATAATTATGAAAATAATATAATGATCTTTGATCAAAATACACCAAAACCAGCAAAGATCTTAAAATTTCATAAGGATTTGTAGAGGTCCTCCTTCTAGCACCAGTAAATCTCCATTTGTTGATGCCTCTAAGTGTATCACAAGTGATCTTATTTTTTAAGGAACATTTCTCATTTTATAACTCAAAGAATTTAGAGTATGAGTATAAGGGTATGG
Organism: Torreya grandis; assembly: GCA_037957365.1. Classification (NCBI taxonomy): domain Eukaryota; kingdom Viridiplantae; phylum Streptophyta; class Pinopsida; order Cupressales; family Taxaceae; genus Torreya; species Torreya grandis. The sequence goes on along the minus strand of JARHVA010000934.1, from coordinate 2,824,675 downwards.
TAATCTGGTTACCTATGATGAAATAGTGGTAAAGTAAGCAAACTATTCCACAATATTTATAAAACTTGGTGGTTGGGAGCCACCTTGGTCCTCTCAATAATATTTATAAATGATGTTGTAATATATACTAATATAAGTGAATTTTTATCAAATTCCAATTCTAAATACTAATCTAAAATGAATATTTATAATGATATCAAGCTACAATGATTTGGTTAAAAAAAGGAGAAAAAGGGAAGGGTAGGGCAAAAAGAAAATATGTTGTTGATCTCTACCTAAAACATAATGACAAGGTTTAAATTCCAATTGAACATACATTTAAGCAATGTATATCTTGAAATAGCATATGCCCAAATCTTAACACACACCATAAAAGTATCTAAGGATAGTCTAAGGAAATACAAGTAAAAACTAGTTTTACTTTAAAGATTTACTACTACAGTCAAATAACATATGCATATCCTTATACAAAGAAAATTAAATAAAGTAAACCCAAGAACATTTAACTAATCTAGAATTTACACAAATTAGCAACCATGTATTAAAGATAGACATCCATAATTCTTAAAAACCATTCAAATTTGAGATCCATAATAGATAATTGAGAGAGAAGCCATAATGAGAATTCACATAAGTAATTGAGATAAATTTTGTAGTATTCCTTGCTTGTATTAAATTCCTCCAAAAGTTACAAATTATTTTTTAGCTCTCAAAACTCTCTCCCCTTCTTTACAAATGACATTTATCCTTTTATAGACTTCAAGGAAACATGTCAATTAGTTGCATCAAATTATAAGTGTATAAAATGTTAAGGATAGTTGTCTTTTCTATAAAGTTTCTAAAATACACTGACTTTTAGGCAAATGTGTTAACAAGTTACACATTCCTTTACAAAATAATATTCCATTTTAAAAATATTACAATGTTTCCACAAAATGGAATATTCCTAACTAACTAGTGAATCCTATGTTGATGAAGTCCCTTGATCCTACTGAAGTAACCTAATTGAATTTTGATGTTGCTCATCAATAAGTTTCAAATTGACTATAGGTTTTAGGAGGAGCTTATCCTCCTAATCTAAAAAATCTCCTAGGTCCCTATAATTCTTCTAAAGCCTCCTTAATGCTCCTTACCTTGGCAATCTTCTCCTCTATTATTATCATAATCATGGTCCCCAAGAATCATTTATTTTTATCCAGTAGATCTTTGTCATCCTTGATGAGTCTCTCTAAGAACTTGGACCATGTGCTCAAACTATTGATTTTATCTATAATCAACCGCAGGATGGTGTTGAGATGAGAAATTCTAATGGTCTTTAAACTGAGGATTTTATCCCATGTTAAGATGTTAATTAAATCCTTCACCTTGTCTTTGAAACTCTACCATTGGGTGATTAAGCCCTTGGTTGTAGCATCCTATTAATTTACTACACCCTATCTTTCCCTTATTGACTTTAGAGACTCAAACATGTCATGAAATAATCCCTCAAACATTTAAATCATTACATTAGGAATAGATAAAATAGCTTGTTTCTCCATATTATCCTTCTACCTCTATAGGTTCTCTATTTTTTGTTTCATGCCCTTGATGTCAGTTTGTAGCTAGGCACTTTGAGTTTGAGTAACCTCAATTATATCCTCTTTAAAAATAGGGTACTCACCTAGTTTCTAACCCTCCACTTAATTCAATCCGATTAAGAGTTCTACCTTTAAAAAGTGAATTCCTCCCCTACAATAATGGCTCTTTTTTTAGAAACTCTCTACAAGCTAGTTGTGGTTGGGCCAAATTTGACACCAACTAAAGAGTGTGTAATATTTGGAGGCTTTGGGGTCTCAATTTGTGAACCACTTGAAGATCAAAGATCAGCCACTTATCTTTCCTTCTCTTCCTTTTAAAACTCTATAATCTATCATTTGAGATCCTCATGAACATGGATGCTAACAAAAATTTTAATTAACCATTAATGGTGCAGAGTTGGGATCTTTTACAGATTTCCATATATCAACCACTTTAGATGGTTGGTCCATAAATAGGGGTCTCATCACTAAACAAATTAATTTGATTACATAAACACTAGAAAGAGATAATAATTAGAATATATATAAATTCACAAGCATATCTAAGAAGCAAAGTGGTGTAAATAGGTAGGGACAAGATTATGATCTAGTGTCAGATCTATAAATATTATTTTTGGAGGCCTAAACACTTGCATCAACCTTGGGACACTTACATCAATATAGGTGTCTTAATATAAATGGTTCTATTTAGTATGGAATATTCACTATATTATAGAGTGATTACCTAGAAATTTATGTGTTTTTTCACCTTTATATTAATGTGTTTTATTTGCACACATAGGTTTTTAATAACTATTTATGGATCAAACACTAGCTCTTCAATTTAGATATCTATACCTTTTCAAAATGGGTTAATGGGATTAAAGTCTTGATCTAACCTAAATGAAACCTATATCAATGATCACTACCTACATACCTAATACTCAAAGGAAGGCACCAGACATATGTAGCTCTCCCTTAATTGTTGGTTTATGTGCACGCAAGGGTACAATATACTACATGCAAGGGCATGTAGTGATCTAGCTTGTAAATTGACAAATATTGATCATGAGTTATTCTTTATTTGATCTAGACCTATAATATTAATTATCCTATAACTAATATGGAAGAATAGGGTAGTATAACTCAAGTTTTCAATTCATTGATTTAGCTTTAATAGGTACTTGCTTTTTATTTTCTAGATGAATAATGAGTAGGCTTAAATTTATATTTATGCCACCCCTTTTGAAAATATCTCATGGTAGGGTTCAATAAGACAAATATTTGAAACCCATATGTTTTGAAACATTTACAAAATATATGAATTTTGAGGGTTAGATAGTGATAAGAATCTTGACCCTTGTGTTGATGCAAGTGTCACTATGTGCAATTCAAGTGTCAAGCAAGCTAGGAAGTTGTTGAGGATAAGAAACTGATAGTGAACAATATATATCATGTCTTAATATTTTTATATAGTGCATGAGAATTGGGTAATCATAAATTATTGGTTTCAACCATGAGATAAGCAATTTGTCACAATGAGATGGTGATTATGAGCCTTTTGGTAAAAGGATGGTCTAAAACTAAAGGATAAAGCCTTAATAAGTATTTTTTAGTAGAATTTCATGATGTTTCATTAGAACATGATAATTATAGGGATAGATGTGTGAATTTAATTATGAAATATGAGAAAACATAGATAATCAAAGGAACATAACATATCCATAAGGAAACATAGATTAATAACTTAAGAAATTATAAAAATCACACAGATCAAGCTTAATTATGCAAAAGGTAGAACACTATTAATAGAGATACAAGAATAAGACATTCACATTCATATAACTATGTGAATCACTAAAAAATAGAGATAAAAACCATTAAAAACTTAGTTAAATCTCTATTATAGAAACTTATCAAACATATAATAATAGTTATTAAACAATCTCTAATTTACAATAAATCCACCATACTTATCGAACTATCTATTTATTATAATGAATCCAAACTTGATATTTCATTTTGAAACAACATATGTAAACATGAATCATACATTTTTGTAACTTTTTTGAGTTATTCATGGAGTAAATATGCTTGAAACATAAAATAGAATGACCACGTAATAGTAAAGACAACTTTATATCTATTAGGCACATACATCTAAACATGTAATTTTGCACTCATATCTACCCACTAACACTTTCCCAAACTTAATAGGTTGTCTCATCATGAGACAATGTCATAGAGGTAGGCATCCCATTCACTATAGAAACTTGAAAAAAATAAGCCTCAGTAGAAATAGTAGGAACTACTGAAAGTGTTTTTTACTAGTTTTCACCCTATGTGCACTACTTAGCCACCCTTTTGGGTTTTCAACTAACTAATTGACTAACCTACCACCCTTTTTAGTTTTTAATGTATTGAACCCACTTATCCTATAGAATCATCCTCTATCAAAATTTAAGATCAAAAATTTAAAACTTTAACATCATAGTACATAATTGGCAAGTAGCAACATGGGCAGAGTGGATTGAGATGAAGAAGCATGTGATGCAGGCTAAGAGTCTTTGACAAAACTTTTTAACACACTATTTTTCTATTGAATAATCAATTGGATCTCACTTGGAAGGATGAATTTTAGGGAGTTCACCAAAGGTGTAATCACATTGTCTAATTGGATGTCAAAGTCTACATTGTAAGCATGTTAGTCAAGCATAAACTCCTAAATGAGTCATAGTAGAACACACAATTGACCTTACAAAAAAAGTAATGATTGGATGTCATCATACATTTTAAGAGGCAAGGAATATTTTGTAGTATTGAGATACTAAGTGATATCTTATTGTAGATCATTCAACTTATCAACATACCACTATACTTGTACTCTAGTAATGTGTTTCATAGCACCTGGTTCTATCAAGTTTGGAAATGTGACATGACTACATCTCATACACTACTAGACTCGTATAGTTATGCATCCATATCCTTATATGTTATATCTTAGTTAATCATAGTTTATTTTTCTTTGCTTGCCTCTAGAAAGGCATGTTATATACCTCCCCAAATTGTATCAAGATATTTATTCCATTCAAGTAACTATTGGGCCACTTGAGTTGCTTCCACTGAGTCAACATTCAAAAAAATTGATATTCATCAAGAAGTTTGAATATAACATTATTCTCTAATTTGATGGCTTGGAACTATGCCTAGATTTGGTGGACCCTCTGAATGTCTTACCAATCCTATACCATATGCATAATAAGTGGCAACTGTTGGTAGTCTAAAATAAATTGACTCCCTATGACCTATACACACATCCCTAGACAAATGTTCTCAATGATCACATTGGCATTACAAATCTATTTCCTTAGTGTTATGTTATCTATTTGTAATTGTTTCAATTGTGCCTCCAATGATGTTACTTTTTGGGTGATCAATTCTTGGAATGTAGTTATGCCTTATAAATACTTGGCCAATGGTAACTATGGAACATCCAAAGATGCCTTGGTGATAGGTGGGTTAAGTTATAATGTTATGGTTGATGTTGTGGCAAGCACCTATTATAATGGTTCTATTAGTAGGGAGAATATGGTTCACTGAGAGGATATATTGGTTACATCTAAAAGCAAAATGTTCTATAGTGGCAGTGTCAGAGAAGTGTCCTAGGGATTTGTAGCATGAGGCTATTATTATTCTTTTATATGTGCTTCTTCTGATAAAATTTCCTTCATGTACACATCATCCTCTATGTTATATGATCCTTCTTCCTCATCCTAATTTGGGTTTACAGATGTTTCGTCCTCCTACACTTGATTCATTTGTTGCACCTCTTTATGTGATTTCCTCTTGTTCTACTTAATTATTTTCTTCTTTTGTTCTTCCTCCTTGGCTTGATTCTTCTTATACATCTAATTTTTTCTATGATTTTGAGTCTAATACATATTTATTACACTAAAACTTAGTATCTTTAGCATTATTTAGTTGTTCATTATTCTCTTTTCTCTTATGTGCCTCATATGCCTCTATATTCCTTATTATATCTTATGCCTTCATCTTTCCCTATTCATCATCCTCCTTTTTATAGAAAAAATCATTAGTATTGATGGCATGTTTATAAGACTCAACTTCCTTGTGTTTGTCTTGTTTTATGGCCTATTTATTTTTTTGTGTAGATTCTTCCTTTTTTATCCTCCTTCCTCTTTTACCTCTTATGTTCCTTACACACTATGCATGTTCTGGCCCTTTATGCCTCATCTTGGGTGGCCTATTATTTATTTGAATTTTTTTGTTTTATCATTATATCTATATTATTTATGATAGGATCTTTTTTTTATGATTAAAATACTATGCCCTATACTATTTCCTAAAAAACACAAGTTTTCATCTTACTGCTAGTAACCAAGTTTCTTTTGGCCTGTTGTGTAGTCTCTATTTGTGGTTATTGTTCCTATTATGTTACAAGCTATGGTGACTCATCTTGCATAGGATCCTCCTTTATGGTAGTAAAACCTATTGAATTTCACTAATTTTTAGAGGTACTATGACCTCCCTTTGTGTTTTACACCTATAGAAAAGGGACTCTAGGGGGATATCAAGAAGTGGTGTAAATAAGTTTAATGGAGTATAAGTATCTAGTTGGTGTTTGAAAAAAAATATGATGTGATATTTACTCACTCAAATTATTATATTATAGTGTTGACTATGATAAAAGGAGGATAATCAAGGATGTCAACCCATAGTTATTTTAGGACTTGTTTATGTACTTGCATTGTGTGCACTACTTTCCAAAATAAAAACTCTTTTTCATATTATCTCTCATACATGTCCCCAGCCATTCATCAAGCATTACTTGATATACTTCTTGTTCATAAATCCCTATTGTTGGCAAGTCATAGATAGATATAATCATTGTTACTTGGGGATCGTCCATCCATGTATTAAGTGTTGTGTCTTTTTATCTTTGACAGATGAGGGGATTGGATTTTTGCTAGTGATTTTCTCTTTCCCCTCTATATTTATGATGTGTTAGGCTTAGGTTGGTATATTATTGGTATTGAAACAATTAGATATACTATATATAATTTCACTACATGGTGTGTATCTAATGATTTTTATCTATTGAATTCATTCTAGGCCATCTAAATGTTAATAAAAATTGGTAGAATGTGACCCATTGTTTTGGGAAAATCATGGATGTGCACTATGATACCTTTGTATATTTTGGTGACCATGGCATGTTATTCTAAGTAACACATTATATCAGGATGAAATCTAGGATTATATGCAACAAGTTGGATCAATGCCTCCCACCATGCCTATAACTTCACTTGGTGTGTAAAATATGTGCTCTATGACATCTAGATAAGGTTCCAAAACTCCATTTTGGGCTAGTAATACGCATCTAGATGCACCTATATTTTATGTGATTTAAACTACATGAAGACTATAATGAGAAATATAAATTGATATTGTAAATTTTGGTTCATATAAATCAATAATTTATCAATATTAGTGGTTAGCTTGAAGACCAAGAACTCAATCCAGTTAAATTCTTCATTGAGATAAATGATGCATTGAGAAATGTCAATTAACCCCTTGGGAGATTATTTTGTATTCTTAGTTTTTTGCCAATATTATCATGTAATATGTTGCAAACACTTGTAATTATTCATCCATTTTATCTATAAGTGGGATTCCCATGGAACCCATAGCATAAAATTTGAGAACTTCTAGAAAAATTAGTGGTGTTTTAGATTTATAAGCTTCTATTGATTTATTATGAGATAGAAAACCCACGACCCATGCCATCATAGCCCCATTGATGTAGATGGTAAACCTCTTTATATAGATATATCTTACCTAATTATATCAACCTAGAAATAATTACATAATATCATTAAGGTCACTAAAAGTTAGCAGTCAGATTAGTCATTTGACATTTGTGGTGTGAAAGTGGTGTGGTTACACCAAAATGAGGAGTTGAATGCCTTGGATTGCCTATGTTATGAACAAATTCTAATTAGTAAATTTGATTAATTCTAAGTCATCTAGGTTTGAAACCTTTATTTGTCATAGAGCTAACCCAATGCCTAGATCTTCCTTTTGATAATTAGTGAGAGTTTTGATTGATTGCTAAAAATCAAAATCAGCGAGTATACCCTCTCAAAGTCTAGAAATATATAAAATGTATAAAACTTATGCTCTTCACTCAAAGAGATGGAAAAATTTAGAGATGAATAGATTTTACTATTCACTAATTCTAAGATTCCCTAATTATGTAACCAATCTAACTTTTATATCTTCCTGTGCACTCTTCTACCTTATGTCACCTTAAACTTTATCGATTGTCATTTGATCTTGCAAAATTATACATCAAATAGAAAGAATCATGTCTAAATGATGTGTCATATTTGTTTATATATCTTAGCCTTTTAGTGGTGAATGAAATACAAGAGTTATCCCATCACCATATTTTATTTACATCATACTTAATTATTCCATCCATGATGTTGACTGATGATCTATTTTTGGATATTTATCAATATCTTTACCTACTTTGTCATTAATGACCACATTTAATTGTTAGTATCCATATATTCTTGATATTTCACTTATGTATGATTACCATACTTAATTAAAGTCATACTCAATCCTTTTTAGCTTGCTATACATTGGTGCCTTCTATAACATTTCTCCTTATTCCAATCTTCAAAGACTCTATAAGAGTGTAATATAACCTATGCACATAACAAAATAACAAAATGCACTCGAAAAACATAACTATAATAAATATTAAACTATATGGTGTGATTCCACACTTTATAATACTTATAGAGACAGAATATTAGTGGTAGGTTTTGAGCCTAATACCTCTCACCCATACAGGTAAAATAGTTCCTTGTAAATCCATTAAGACTACCATTCCTAATTATGATAACTCATTTATAATGTATGGACCTCTCCATCTTATGTTGAGATTGATGGAGAAGGCTCTAAACCAAATTTCATAAATTAATACCAATTGATCCACCTAAAACTCATTGATGTGCATGTTCTTATCATGATAGGCTTTTTATTTGTGTTTATTCACTTCTTGTGTCTAATGTGCTCTAGGTATATATTCATCCATGTGATTTAGATTAAAAAACCTACTTTTTAATGATTCTTGATCATCCATGTGCATAATGATTGTAATTCATAAACTAGGTAATACATACTTTGTGGGTATGATCACTTCTAACTCAAAGACCAACTAAAATGGATTATATCCTATCACATGCTTATAATGTGTGTGATATGACCATATAACTAAAAAAATTTGATCTTCCCAATCATCCCTTTAAACATCATATATTTTATTAAGCATCTTACCCAACACCTTATTCATAGCTTCAACTTAGTCATTAGCCTAGGGATGATATGTTATACTTTTGTGGTGTGAAATTAAAAATTCATCAATGAGAATCTTCATAGTTTTTTGAATTAATTGGTTCCTATATCACTCACTATTTTTATAGGATATCCAAACTTATTAATGATATTTTCATACAGGAAATTTATTGCATCCTTAGCACCATAATTGGACATCATAGTAACTTCCACCCACTTTGTAAAATAGTCTATTGTAGTAATAATTTATCTAGCATGGATGTGTTTACTAGGTGGACTAATGAGACCAATAAAATCAATTTATCATTACTCAAAGTGTTGTTTTAATAAAAATGGCTATAGAGGCATTTCATATCTTTGGTTCAATTTGCCTATCTATTGACATACATTACACTACTATGCAACTATGTGGGCATCTAGGGCCACCAAAGGACACTTTATAATATATTCTTCATAGTTTCATCTCCTATGAAGTGAATCCTTATGATACCATAATGTGTCTCTTCAATCAACTATGGAATTTCATGCTCCAATGCAATTCCATGTAATAGTTCATCTTTGCCAAGATGATAAAAAATCCATTGAAAATACTATATATCAAAGATCTAGTAATGAGTTGTTTCTTATCCTTTTACATAAAATGTTCTATAAATATCCCGTGTTTAATAAATTTTGTGATGTATTATAAATGGTTTAGGATCACAAACACATGAAATGGATGTGTGTCTAGAGACTCATTTAGGATCTCCTCTAGTTCTTCATTTTTGTGCATCCTGCTAAAATGATTTAGACCCACATTCACCCAACCTAGATTAACATTTATCCAAAATTTAAAGTCTTGTAAGAGCATCAACCATCATGAAATGAATATTCCAAGCATGGTCTTATTAACTAAGTATCATAGTGTTTGGTGATCAATGAATAACTCAAAAGGTATGGCCAAAAGGTAGTGTGAAAAATTATAAAATATAAACACCATAACTAAGGTCTCCTAATCAATTTTCATATAATTTTTCTCCACAATAGATAGATTACTACTTGTGAAATGGATAGGGTGATCCAATCCACCTTTCCTATTTATGCTAATACTACTCCAACTATGATTCTTGATGCATCTAAATGTACATGAAATGGTTTACTCTAGTTTGGGAAGACCAAGATTAGTTCAGTCACCAATGTATTCTTAAATTAAATGAATGTTACATGGCATTCTTGTATCCATACAAACTATGTTATTTTTCACAACAAATTCTCTAAAGGGATATATATGGTTTCATACCCCTTAATGAAAATTTGGTAGTATCTTATATGTCCCATAAAAGATTGCATATCTATTGAAATTATAGGTGGAGACATTCCCATAATTACTATGATGCCCTTATTGTAGAATACATCTCGTAGTAGAACTCTAAATGAAATTAAAAAATAATATTTTTCCAAATTAAGCATAATTCATAGCACCCTACATCTCTCCAATATAATTCTAAGCTTAGACAAATGATTTCTAAACAAATAAAACATTGCCTAGTCATTTAAGTAAACTTTTAAAAAGTGATGGATAAAATCCTTAAATTTAGTGACTATAGCTCTATAAAAATTTACATGTGCATTATTCAAACCAAATGACATTACATTATATTAAAAAGAACCCAATTAAATTGTGAAAGTGGTCTTATCCTTATCTTCTTCTATGATCAGAATCTAATGATATCCATTGAAGATGTCTATGAAATAATACACTTTATACCCTATGACCCCTTCTAAAACTTCATATTTGAATGGAATATGAAATGGATCATTGACACAAGCCTCATTCAAGATTTGATAGTCTCCACATATTTAGATCTCACCTATCTTCTTATGTTACACTACCATGCATCTAACCCAATCAAATTTCTCTATAGGAAAGATAAGACTAGCTTCATGCATGTTATCCAGCTCAAATTTCATTTTAAGCTTTATATTTGGATTTAATCAATAAGGTCTTTCTTAATTGGGTGTGTAAAATATTGTAGCTAAATTTGAATTTATTATAAGGATGGATCCACACCCTTAACCTCTATGAATTTTGTAGGGAACACATCTTATTAATCCCTTAAGAGTTGCATAACTTTTGGTTTGTCTTATTGAGACCAATATTCTCCAATATGTGCTAAATTAGGAATGGTCTTTATTATAATGTTCCCCACATGTTATTTTATAGGTTATTTATAGATGTTACATTCCCCCTCTGGAATTGAATCAAAAAATATTTGTTGGGATTATCACTCTACAAAATTGATATGTCATGGATTTTCTTCTTCTATCTACTCTGTGACTGAGTACATAAGTGGCTCAACCTCTCATTTAGGTTCAAATAGATTAAATAAATCCATATCATCCTCATTATATGAATTAGATGTCCTATCCACTTGATATTATATCTTATGGAAAGGTTGAATTGGGATTTTATCCTTCCTTTTTTCTACTTTATAGATCAGTGAGGCTTCATTCAATTTATAGGATGTGCTTTGTTGTGAAGATGACTCAACTATACTATCCAAGTCCTCATTCCTCCCATGACATATAAAACTCTTTAAATTATAGAATGCTTTGTGAATCAATGGGTTATCATTTTAAAAAAATAATGTTTGAATAAAGTCACTTTAGACATGTGCCCAATGTTTAATTTATCTCCTATGATCTTGATGTATGTACAAGGTATTTGGTAAAACATCTAGTTTATATTTGAAAACATGTACCCAATACTTCAGGTTCATAGTTTCTAAAATATAGATTTCAATGCATCATTAAATATGAAGTTTGAGATAGTCTCCCTCTTTGAACATTGGTAAGTCTTTTCTAATGACCTATGGTAAATAGAACCGAGCTAAAATTATTTCACATGCTTCATGTTGTCATAAATGTTCATCATGGTGAACTAAACACCATTTTTAGTAATACCCTTTAGTGCATAATTGAGATCACTCACCCTCTAATTAGTATCGAGTATGTTCTATTAGAATCAGAGAATAAACTAGCTAATATCCTCAGTGGTAAAATATTGGTGTATTTGGTACTCTATCATAAATTCCATTTGTAGAGAACATATGTCATGATCTCCCTTGGCTGAGTTTAGTATGTATGTATTAGAATCCCCACTCACTAAAGAAGTTATATCCCATGGTAGAATGCCTTCTAGAGTTGGGTCTATGTAATCTTTGTCTATGTGACCTATTTGATATAAGAATCTATGTTAGATTGAGTTGGATACCTTATAGACATAGATCACACATCCTCTAATTCCAACTCCAAAATATCTATTTGATTTAGCACATGCTTACAAAGTAGTTATTTCTTACATAGAGTTTGTGTTTTTGTATTAGTGTTATCATAGATAACTCTATATTTAGTAGCTCATAGAGATTATTGTTTATATTTTGTATTAAATTTCAACCATATACTTTACCCATAATCATATGGTGTGTTAGGCCCTTTGGGTATGAAATATGATTTTCCCACATTTATTTAGTAGAATTACTCTGATATTATCACCATAATGTGATTCTAGTTGGTTAATCACTATGTTAATGGTTATCTAACCATCATATGCCCACTTATTGCTAATAAATGTAGGGTAGTGAGTCTCATCTATCTTTTCATGTCAATAACTTCAAATTCACTATGCAAACTCAGTTTTGCAACTTTGATTTCCATGTCCTTTAGGCATTCAATAGGTTCAACTCATGCATAATCTATAAATATTAGAGTGATAGTAATATATCTTAGTGTAGGTCACTCAATATCTACCCATGTTAATCTTAGGATCATGTTGATAGTGCTACCAAAATCAAATACTACATTGGTTATTTCATAATCTGCCAACTTAATATCCATTCTAGAGTCAACATCCCATGGTTTTTTAGTCTTAACATATCATATCATTCTATTTGTCTATTTTTATACTTTCCATGCACATTATAAAAAATTATGGAGTGGGTTGGTGATATTATAATAAATGTCTTTATTGAGTAGTGTGATGAGTAACCTCATTAAATTTGTCAAGGTGGTGACAACACCTTGTCACATAATGCACACTATTTATCCATACATCTACATATTTATAGCCACAACATCATCTTCATTACTTTATTTTTGCTGGATTATTTTTAAAATATTTGTAACTTATCACACTAATCCTTTTTTGGTGATTAGTTTAGGATATTTATCTTTCCAAGCCTTTCTTATCCCTTGATCTTGTGGCATCTCTAGGGGTATTAATCCTTATCTTGCATGTTTTTCTCATGTGATGACTTTAATAAAAGAATCTTATTAGGTTACATATTCATCATATTCACATTTCTTACTAATTTCTTAATTCATTATTTCTCTAGAACTAGACAATCCTCTATGTCATGTTGATATGAAACCCTATAGTAGGGATAATAGGATTGTCATTGAGGATTTGATAGATAATTCATTTATACATGATTAGATTATTTTCAAAATTAGCACTAAATTAAAGGTTGTTATTAATTATTTCCCCTGCCTCCTTATGCACCACCTCAGTATCCTCCCCTATATCCTCCTCTATTTTCTTGGAATCCCTAACCATTTGATTATTGTATCCTAAAGCTCCCATAATCTTTTTATGCATTTTATCCTTATTATTTTTGTAGACCATCATACCCACCATATTTTTAGTGAGGAAGTAATGTCTCCCAAGTTTTTTATTATGCCTAGGGAATCATAGTATTCCAATGGTATGAATATTGATATTATGTTAATAGAGGTGCCAATTTTTGGATGGGGTTATCTAAACCTGAGATAATGGTGTCCAACCAATCATACCTACAAGTTGATATTATATTCCCTTTGAAATGCATAGTGTAATTGGCTATACTGCACATGTAATGCTAACTTATGGACAATGAATTATTTTAGTCATAATAGTTGTTTACTACATAAGGACTATAAACACATTATTTGTAATATCCTCCTTTAGTTCTTAGAGAGATATACAACTTTTTTCATCATGATTAGGTGACTTATAGAAATTACAATATATATTCTATGGATTCTTGACATACTATTGTAGGAGATGGCAATGAGATGCTATATGCCCTACCACTCTATATATTTTGAAAAACTTTGTTTTGATTATTAAGCACTAATTTTTATGATGCCCTTACCACACTATATAAAAATAGGCCTATCTTAGACTTGTCTCCTATTTTTTTATACTAATTCATCCTTATCGAGAGTGTGTGTAGAGTGTTATGTCTTTTTGAAGTTGAGGTTGAAGTATTGCCATACTCTTCGATCTATTTGACCATAATCATAGTTTCACTTACATCTAGATTGGTGTTGAATTATGTCTGAGTGATGGTGAACCATAGTATTATTTATATTCCTTCCACAAACAAAGCCTCTTTATATTTATTTTCTAGGTAAAATTCTACCTTATTCATTACATCAAAAAATATGTGATCATATTATGGTCTATTTTTCTCCATGTCAAATTTATTGTAAATCCTATATAATTTGACTAGAACATTTATTTTTATTAAATTTTATGATAAAGTATGTATTTTACCTATTAAAAATCCACTTAATTAACATTTATATAGAATATTCATTGTAATGTGTGACCACACAAAGCTCTAATCAATTCACACTTCTTTACCTTATCATGGGTAATTCCTTTTACCTACTACTTATTTTTTGAATGAATAAGTATTATTTAGAGTCCATAGAACCATCATAGGGTGCCATATTTATAAAGGCTCAAAACTAAGCCTCCATATTATTATTTCTCATAGGTATCATAGTTATTTATTGAATAATTGGTATCTATGAATTTTGTGGGACTGAGGAGAATAATAGAGATTTTGATGCCTATTGTGTCCCCACTCATTATGGTGATGAAAAATCCTCACATTTATCCTCACCCTCTTCCTCTTATTTAAAAAAAATTATTTTTGTGAGGAATTCACTTACTTTCACAAAGATTATGGGGTCTGTCTCTATCAATGCTAATGTTTGTATATTTTTCTTTTTTAATTTATAAAAACTACGTGTAAATTCACAATGTTTTGCCTTATATAACTAAATACCTCTATGGTAAATCTATTTTTTGAATGGTATTTGTCAATCCTTTTCTTCCAAATATATATTACAATTTTGAATAAAAATAGGCTTAGGAGATTTGTACTCCTAAGGTGAATGATTTGCACTTTTAACAACATATTTATTAGAACTTAAACCTATGTTATGTCTATGACTATATAGAAATCTTATTTTTCGTCCATATAATAACCTTATATAGGTCTACAAACTCTTAACTAAATGATTTACTTATACATTATTTTGTTTATCTTCCTCTCTCACTCAGTCCTCATAATCCTCTCATTCTCTATCCAGACTATGCTCAAGATCTTTATTCCTCCTCTCATCACTTCTATGTACATCCCTTCTCTCCTTCTCCTTATTTTTTTGTATGATACTATAACTCCTTATATTCATAACTTCTTGGGTATCACTCTATTTATTCCACCATTTATATTGTCACAACTCTCTTTCTAACGCCACATTCTTCTTCCAAATTTTCTCCTCTTGGTTCTCCATTATAGACTCAGTTTCAAACTCTACATTTTTAGTGTCTCATCATTCACCCTTTTATCACACACATCCCCATGTTGAACAAAGTGACAACTCCATGCTAACTAGAATAGGCACCATGGCCTTTTCTATATCCAACATCTTGATCAACAAATGGAGTTGTTATAAAAAATTTCTTATAATCCCCCTAATAAATATATCCTTTACCACTTCAAATTTTATATACCATCATACTATAAACTCAATTATGTATCCATTGATGGTAGTAGTTATCTAGTGATCAATCTCCTGAGTCTAACTTCTACAACCACTATATCTTCTCTTAATTCCATACAATAGCATTGGTAGAACTAAATCAAATATATTGATATTTTAATTGAGCTAACTAAGTAGCTAATAGTCCAGATAGTTCACACCAAAATATTTCATAAGTCTTTCCATAGATATGTTCTTGTAATATTTATCTCATGGTACATCCTTTCCTTGGTGATTCCTCATCTATTAATCTATGAATATTATTTTCTAGCTATATTTATACCTCTCTTTTATTGGGTAACCATCAAAGCATTTCCTTATCTAGTGAGGATCCATGCTCACAGCACCATTATTAGCAAATGTTCCTATGGATTCATCAGAACATGCTAATTACAAGGATAATTATGTGAATTGAATAATGAAATATGATAAAACATAGATAATAAAATGAATATAACATTTCCATAAGGAAATCTATATTATTAACTTAAGAACTTATAATAATCGCATAGATCAAGCTTAATTATGTAAGAGGCAGAACACTATTAATAGAAATACAAAAAGAATCAATTCACATTTGTCTAAATTTGAAAATCATTGAAAAACTAGAGAGAGAAACCATATAAAACTTATTTAAATCTATATTATACAAAATTATCAAACTTATAATAATAATTATCGAGAAATCTCTTAGTTACAATAAATCCACCATACTTTTTGAACCATCTATTGATTACAATGAATCCAACCCCACTATTAGATTATAAAACAACATATATAGATGTGAATCCTATTTTTTATAACTTCCTTGAGTTATTCATGGATTAAATATGTTTATGACATCATAAAATAATCATGTAATTGTAAACCTAACATTATGTCTATTTGGCACATGCATCCAAACATGTAGTTTTATGCTCATATCTACTTGCTAATAGTATTTGTCAATTTTTCAAGACTAAGATGATACATAAATAATATTTTGGTATTTATAATTGGTGGAACTATAGTTCCTTAGGGCCAAGAGATGGTAGAACAAGGGTGAGTTATCCCCACATTCTTCTCCTTTAGTGAGCCTTCTTTGTGTTGGAAACATCTTATGGATGCTTGTTATCATTTTTAATTTTATATTGTGTTTTTCCTTCATTTCATGTTGGTTTTGGATATGGAAAAACATTTTGTGTAGTTAAATTTATAGCCTCTTATATGTATTTTCCTAGTGAGTATTTATTACCTAGCCTTGATCCTTATAAACCTCATTTTATCGACTTGTCCACCTTAAATTGTGATGTGATGATTCCCATATCTGGGAGTCTTAAGATTAAGAGTGACTTTAGAAAGAACATAAAGACATTAAAATTATGGGAAGAATTCCATTCCTTTGGTTGGCCTTTTAGTTACGTGTATATTCCATGTGAATGCCAATTTTCTCAACACTTTGTATAAATTTGTAAATAAATTATATTGGTTAATTGAGAACCATGTTATTATTATGGTTTTAGTTGAAACTATGTATATATTGGAAGAATTTTTTTTATTATTCATTATAAATATTGTGATTCTTCCTTACCATTTTCATACTCTCCCTACAGAGTGTATCAAATTGTAAAATTATTGAAAATATTATTTTATGTTTAAATTCTAATTGTATATTTAGTATAGAACATGTATATCTTTTTATTTTTATATTTGACTGAAAATATAAGTTTCATCTTTCCAAAAATTACAAGATTCATTTATTTTTATAAATCCAAGGAAGATTAAATATATTTTTATAATCTTATAAAATTTTAAACTCACTGATTTTTTTGTAAATCAATTTTATTAAAAATTAGGCTTTCTTAGGATTTTATAGCATTTTATGGAATATTTTTGTGTTGTCATTTCAAAGTTATGAAATTTTAAAATTAAATCACTAAAAATGGTTTTTTCCCTTTATTAATTAACCAAAAATCATGAAATTTTTAAGCATGTAAAACAAGGCAACTAGTTGCCTAAAATAAAGTTATAATGAAATTAGAAAATTGGAATCCAACACTACTAGTTTCATAATTTTTAGACTCCTAGATTTTATAGTATGAATTTTTGAAAATTAATACTCTAAATGGTAGTTTTTTTTTTGATATTACATTTGGAAGGGCATTTTCCTTGTATTGTAGGGTAGTTGACTTAAATGAGATGGTAATCACTCATATGACCATGTGGATAGCTTCATACCCCTAAGGATTGGAGGTAAGGGTCGAAGTTATCACTTTGGCTAATATGTTAGTGATTGGGGGTTTAAGTTGGTAACTCATATTATTATCCAAGCATCTAACAAACTGTTATCATTTAAATAGCCATGAAAGTTAGTATAAATAAACATTGGGCCTTTTAATTAAATTTAAACAATGTTTTGAAACAACCTCAAATTTTTTTTAAGTTATCTAAAAAATCAAATAATGGAACATCAAAAACTCCCACTACATAAAATAAATGTAGTTCAAAGCACCTTATTGGAAACTCTATAGGAATAATTGTTCTCATCAATTTAGAAAAATTACAATATAATCAACTTAAGGTGGATGACATCACACACATGAGCATCCTATTGAATAAGCCTATAAGTGTCATTGGAAGAATAAATTACTTATCATGATATAAGATCACTACAATATGAGCCAACCAAAGGGATATCACACCTAAATGTCGATTAATTATCCTTTAGTCATCCTACCATATTATTTAATAAACTAGGTATTTGTGCTATACAAATATCATGCATATGACCATGCCAAAGTTCATCACTTAATTAGTATTTAGCCTTAGCTTGAGTGTTCATTAAGGAAAATTATGAATTATTATCTCATTAACAAGGTGGATTAATTAATTATATATCTAAGTGTTAACTTGAAGGTTTCCATAACCTACTATTTCGTATCCTCATACAAGGTTTATTTACCAACCCCATGGATTATTCACATCTTAATATTCATAACACCAAGTGTATCATGAAATCAATTGTCAAGGTAAACTTATACTTTTAATCAAATTTATCTTCTATAACCAATGACTATGTGTTCTCAAGGAAGTATTAATGATAATTTTATCAACTTTCATTAAAAAGAGTTGCATTATAACATATGAGTTAATAATTTTAAGAAAACTTGGCATATATCTAAAACACTATGACACCAATAATAAAATAATCCATAATCCAAGATGATGATTCATATACAAAGATCATTAATCTAGCTTATTTAATTTCTTAAGTAATGGAAGTAAGCTCACTAAAAATGACATTATGACCAATAGGCATTCATTGTTATAATATAGAATGAGAGCATATTGTTTTGAATCATCAAGGGATTAATTGCATAATATATTTACAATAGATTAATTTTCAGCCAAGATCACATTCCTATTGAAGCAATGTGTTTATAATCCACACTAAAAATTAATGGATGTCTTAAATCCCTAAGGAAAAATGGATTGCATAATTCAAGCACTATTGTTTATTTCAGCTAAGGTTATAAATATGAAACCATGCACTCATAGAATATCATAATGAAAATAACCTCTAGGAGTATGAATTTAAATGCACAATAGGTTTTTTTATCTATTTATGGTTACTAAATTAAGCCCAAGTCTATCTCATTATCAATCATGTTCCAAAATAAGAATATATCTCATTTCAATTAGCTATCATCAAGGCTAATGTAATAAAAAATGGTAAGCCCACATACTAAATAGACATTATATTCTATGATAATTTCATGAATAAGTGCTCATTATGAAAATTATGTAAAAACATTCATAATTCCATCAAGGAGATTTTAAAATCTTACATTATTTTTAGCATATCACAAGATAACACCATACTACTTTCATGTAAT